>VXBH01001548.1:65067-87146 GCA_013400035.1 Rynchops niger | reverse complement strand
GTTCCTAACAAGCTATGGACTCATTATACCATTCTACACTGGCAAATTAGTTTCTCTTAAGCATAAGATTGCTTAAAAGAATTTTTAAATCTGATTGCTCCATCCATGTATTAATACCTTGATTACCATAATGTTGTAATTCTCGATGGAATCCCTTATAGTAAGGATTGTTCTTAATGTTGCATTCAGAGTTAATTTGAAATAGCCTGTTTGGTTGTGGGTTTTTTTCATTCATCACCACAGAAAAGGCCTAAATTCTACTCCCGAGTAGGGAAAGGGATGTTCTTATCCCACCTCTTTTCATATACAAACAGAATCTCCCCTAATTTCACTTACTTGTAACATATAGTCAATATGTTTGTACTCAAAAGTGTACTTACAAGACTGAGATAAACAGGCAGCTTAAAATAATTTAGGACAGTGACACATGATATGTATCACATTTACAATGGACACAATGCATCTACCCCAAAATACACCAGAGGACAGTATGACCAGTGCTTTTATGAGAAATTCTTCTGAATGAATAAAGGTTGTCACAGACAGAAAATAATATTTCGTCTTTATATTGTTCATCCTGTTCTGAGTAAGAATGTCATCCTTCTTTTCTTGGGTCTGTTTATATTTCAGTGATGTGGTTCCCTTAAAGTAACACATTTATGTTTATTTTTCATGGTGAGCCGAACTAGTTCACAATGTTTAATAGTCATAAATCCTGTTAGAAAAAATGACAGATATTGAAAGAAATTAATTTTCTTGAATTTTTTTTTTTTTTTTGTATGGCCCAATTAACATTATCTTTTAGTACAAATATATTCAAAGGAATCTTTGCAAATAAGCAAGCATTTTCATTCTGCAATTTCTTTGTGATACAAAGTAAGACATAGTGTTGTACAGTGTCACTTCCACTGCCCTGGAATGTTTACAATAATTAATTTTCTTCAGGTGGAACAATAAAAAATTATCTCGTTTCCTCATGATTACTTCCTCTCAGCATTCATCAGTAGTACTTGCTGTTACTGAGGAAAGTGGAGGATGTAATGCTGGTTTTACTGATGAACCACATTGTAGAAGAGCAGGCAACAATTCTAGATGTTAGAATTGAGGTTCATAAAAGAGTAATTGCGTCTGAATAAATGAAAAATTGTGAGACTGCTTTCAGTTAGTCAGATAAAGTAAAAATAGGAAAGAGCTGCAGATTAAGGGCACTACCCTTACATTCACTTATAACACCTGGCTCATATAAAAACTTAAATTAGTTTACCTCTGCTTAACCTGCACTTTGCTACTCTTAGGAAGGAAGACTATGAATGATGTAAAGATGACTTATGTCAAGTCCAAACAAACAAATGCCATTGTTTAATGGTATAATGGCTGTCTTCTCACATTTCTCCCCTCCCCACAGGTGTGTTGCCCTCCCCCATTCCTTTTCTTCACACAGTCTCTTGCCTCCAGCCCTGGCTACAAAATCTGCGCATTCTGGCAAATGTAAAATTCCCCCTTGAGTCAATTAAACTCAGTAAAACCTCAGAAAACTACTCAATTTTCCTGCTGGCTTACTCAACACTTCAGGGTTGAATGGGTGCCAGAGCTGGCACAAGATCCGTAACAAGAGTGTATGGCCAGAGGAAAGGCAGCAAGATGAAAACTGAGGAGACAGTCCTTCCTTACTTTGGCAGCTCTGAACCATTAATTTACATGATTGCATCTCCCTGAATCAAACCTTCAGAGAATTTCTAGATTTGCTGGGAAAATGGTGTGAGGGGAAAAGAGAACTGGCAGTTCCCACAGTGAACAGGGAGGAGGAGATGATTGCTGACCACCCAGCTGTGGCAGGGTGAAAGGGGGTCAACATGGTTAAATCCTGCACTCTTCATTGACTTCAAGCCCAAGAGGCTTCTACAATGAGAATGCTGGATGATTAAAAATAAAAAGATGAGATTGTAGAAGCAAAATTAGAAAGGCTGAGATGCAGAATAAGACAAAACCTGCAAGAAATGTCATGTATAGGAAAAAGCATCTGTAAGGATGCTATCAATAAAAGGAAGAACCAGCAAAAAAATGTTCTGCTGTTCAGCAAATTGGGCAAGCTTTTGACAGATAACACTGAAGAGGCTAAAATGTTCAATTACTTTTTGTATCTGCCCTCTGTACAAAGTTTAGCTGCAGCCCAGCAGACACTGATAACGAGTAAAAGAGGTAAGACTCACCCTCTGGTAATGAAGAGAAGCGTTTACACATTGGCTGGGATTGATGAAATACTAAGCTTTTTAAAGAACCGATCAATGAAGTCTCAGGCCTCTTTATGCTTATCTTTGAGACCTTATGGAGTACAGGGAACATACTGAATTACTGGAAAGGGCAAGAAGGCCTATCTTTGAAAGGAAAAAAGGAGGACCTTGGAGTTATTGAATGGCAAGCTTAGCTTCAGCTCCTGAAAAATACTAAACCAAATTGGCTGTTTATTTGGAGGCAGCTAAAACTTACTAGGAAGATGAACAACAGCCGACATGACTTTCTCTAGAACAAACCATGTCAAACCAAACTAATTTCTTACTTTGACAAAGTAAAAATCTTTGATGGCAGATGTGAATTATTTTAATATTAATGTCTTTAGTGCGTCTCTTATTCTCATTATGAATCTCCTTCTCTGAAGGTCTTTAAGAAAGGGTTGGACTATTCCCTGCCAGAGATGTTATAAGTATAGTCAATCCTGTCCTCAGGCCAGAGGTTAGTGGGAGAGTTTAGGGCTGATGAAATACAGTACAGCTTGTCTGTATCTCTGATAAGTTAAAAAGGAGGTTCAAAGACACTTTCACTCCTCACAACAAAATAGGAAATAATATAAATAATTAGGCCTTAAATGAAGATCAGCTTGACTACATTTGATGTGATTGCAAGGTAGTTATGCTACTCAAATGCACAGCACTATGAGCAGCATTTCCTATTAAGTGTAATGAAGTAATGTTAACTAGGGCCCTCTTATAAAGGAGCTACTAATTACTATGGGATTTGCCTTGTTTTACTTCACAAGTCTAAGTCTGAATCAGCTTCAGTCCAAACAACAGTAACCTGGTAAGTGCCAAAAGCTTGTCTTATTTCTCCAAATAGACATGTAAGAAATACATATATGAAAAGCCCCTTCATGCGTACATGTGGTATCAGCTCTCCTGAATGCTTAGGGATTAAGGTTAGGAAAGGGAAAATGTTGGTATAGATAAAGCATCACCCTCACATGTCATCCTGTATCCTGACTCTTGTGGTAAGGCTGCTTTGCAAAGACAGGGAAAAAGGATAAATTTCACGGAGAAGTGCATTGTGCTAGCAGTGGTGGGCAGACAGTCTGACCAAGAGTTAGTCCTGGAAGAATTTGCCTTTGCCAAGTCAGAGGGGCAGAGATAAATCACCATGTAGGTAGACCTCTCTTACTTTAAATTTATTNAAAAAAAAAAAACTTTTTTTTTTAAGGACACCATTGTGTAATCATTGCTTTGTACTTTACATAGGCTGCTCAAGAAGCACTTTACAGACACCAAGCAGCAAAGGTTAGAAATGACAGGGACAGTGTCCCGCTGGGAAGTGATTGTATCAGGACATGTCTTTTCCCTAAGTGAAGACACGTGTCTGTTGTGTAGAAGGGGCACATTCAAGCCCAGTGTGTGCTATGAGAAATGCATGCCCCAAAGCGCACCCTGCACACCCACGCCCTGGGCAGGATGCACTGCGGCACCCTGCAGCCCTCTGCTCATGTGCACAAAATTTTTCTGACAGAAAAACTTCGACAAACAGGGCAATGGAGAGCTGCCATTTGTCCTTCTTGCATGGACTACATGGGCTAAGACACTAGGGCAATGGGATGTTCCTTGTCCTGACAGACCAGAAAAATCTTGAAGAGGCAGTTTAGCAAATCTTTGCAATGGTCACCCAGAGTCTCTCTGCAGGTCCTGAGGGCAATCTGACCCACAGCCCTAGTGTGGTGCAGCTATAGTGAAGCATTTCAAAATGTCTTTGATGAAATTAATTTATTTTCTGTAAAGTATTTAAATGTGACTATGACAAGAGCAATAATGATTAGGTTACTAGAACTCTATATGAGCATTATTTAGTATGGTGTTGATTAAAAAATAATTCCTGAAGAATCGTGAGAAGTATTTAATAAAGCTTCTGATGATACCTGCAGCTTTTGGGGACCTTCTTTATCCCACCAGCATAAACAAATTAATATGATAGCGTGTCAATCACTGTTTTAATCTCCAGCACGCTTTTAATTTTTAGTCCTCGTCTACATAGTATGAATGAAAAGTCAGGCAATAAAAATGTTTCAAAATCTCAGTGTCTGGTTTCTGGCCTTTTAAAATTGTATCTGTTCTTCTGCCTCTTCAACACCAAACCCCATACAGACTGAAGAAACAATTTCATAGTACCTCCAGACAGAGATCTGGTGGAAAACAAACTACACTGGGAAATGTGGAACAGTCCTTGTTGAAAAATAATGATGTTGGCTGTTACCTCTGTTAAAGATTTTCTCTATGTATTAGATGAACTTGCCCTCTATTTTTATTTCAGTTCTTCAAGATACTTAAGCATGTTTGTAGATTTGATCATACATGACTACTTCTGAGAGAGACCTTTACTTCTTAACATCACTCAGCATAAAAGTCTCATTTGGTAACAATTGTTTTATTTGATAGGTTTTAAAAAAAGGCTTATACTTAACGTAAAAGAAGGAAAACAACTTGTCAGAGGCATGGAAACATCAGGAAGGACTACACAAGTTTGGTGAAATTCTAGAAGCAAGGAGCGTCTAGAAGCAAGGAGCAGGAGTCTCCTCACAGGAAGATGCTTAATTACATCAGAAGACTGGAATACAGACATTCGGTAAAGTGATGAATTTCTTGGAAGTCCAGAGCTCTGTGAAGTTTACCTTCATCTCCAGGGTAATGCAAATTACTTGCATGCATAGAAAGAAAAAAATGAGAATACGTGTTCAAACAAAGGACAGCTTACTGCTGAGTTGCCTTTTGCCACTTAGCTCACAGAAATGTGAAGTATTCAAAGGCATCTTTCACAAGATATATGCTACATTGGGCATCACTTCCAAGGCTGAGAATTATTTTGTCAAATTTTAGCCTGTACATTAAGAAATGTTCATATTTTCACTTTTGGCTATAGTAAGTGTCTGACTTGAGTGTGACATGGGAAAGAATATTTAGGACTCTTTGTTCCTTGTGTCTGGAGAAAGATAAGCACTTCCCTTTGTCTCATTTCTTGGGCAGAGAGTGCGCAAGGATAGCAGCTTTATCAGATGTGACTACGTCGAGACTGTCTGTATATCAGCGACAGTTACTCTGCTGTATTAAAGTTTTAAAACCTGTTCTTGGCACATGATGAAGCCCATTGCTGAGTAGTACACCCAGCAAGTCTGTTTGATGTAAGCATTTCCTAAGACCCTTATTAAACAGTTTCCCTGCAAGCTCTCAGCATACCGCTGTGGGGGACCTATGGGTCCAAGAATCATTCCGGGTGTCTGCCCTGGGATTTCTGATGACATTGCATATACGGAAGATTCCTTCAGCAAATGATTGCAGTCTTGACATCATACCCAGAATATCCTTCTGAGTGAGTCTAAATGGGTGGGAAGAAGGATGAATAGAAGGAGCCAGAGTGTTGAGATGTAGAGCATGTGACCCTCCCATAGCTTCAATGCTTATGTCACTGCTAGCAGCATTTCACACAGCAGCAGTGATATCAATAACACTGACTATGCGTCAAAGCATAACATTTTTTTCCCTCCCTCTCATGTTACTGCTCCTTAAGTTGGTGGGCAAAGAAAAGAGAACCAGCACCCAGGTAGGGCTGCTGCAGGCAGACTTCTGGTCTGAGCTGTCCTGTCGGAGCTCATTTTTTGATGTTGTCATCAGCACAGTCCTTGCATTATAATTTTATTAATTTTATTAAACTAGGCAGATGTGCCTATAAGACTAAAGAAGTGAAAGATATCTCCTCCATTGCTGCCCAGATAAGTGCAGCACCTGTTTTTGTATAGAAGGACAACAACTCCCAAGTTTACATTCTTGAGACGAGGCTGTAGGTGAAACTGCAGAAAGGCTAAGCTCAGGTGAGATCTGAACAGTCAAAATGTTCTAGAGTCTGCAAAATGCAGAGTAGACAAAGAGGGACTTGTGAAAGAGAGGGGAAAACTGTTTTTTGGGAAGCTGGTGTTCATCTTTAATGAAGTTGGTAGTCTCATTAAATGTGAAGTTAACTAAAGAAAAGTTCATGACAGATGGAAGCAACAGATAATGTGGAAGTGAAAGAGACATTGTTGTGTACATGAAGATAAAACAATAAGGAAGAGAAGAGCGAGCGAGAGAGAGAGAGAGCACTTCGTGGTGTGGCCATTTTTAATCAATGGTGCATTGGTAAGGGAGACTCAGTGAAATTGTCCAAGAAAGTTCCTGCCTGGTTTCAGCGGCACTGAAAGGGAGTTTTGTGTGTGTGAAAGGGAATCCTCTTGTGTCTCAGAGATCAATGCCTGCATTCTTACTGAAGTTGCACAAAGTCCAAACAGTAAACATGGAATGCACTCCTTTTTAATGTCTCCTTCGTCCCATACAGACCATGTACAGACAAGCTATATGAGGTTAATATGTTGTAAAAGCATAACATAATCAAGGTTTCATTTTGTAATTTATCTTTTCCAAAAAGTGAATGCTATTTTGTGTTTCTTTGTCAACTGGTAGTGAGATAATNATGAGAGAAATAAAATCTAAGACAGACAACTAATGAAAATGAAAACAATTGCTCACCAACAATTGACTGATACCCAGTCAGTCCCTAAGCAGCAACCGTCCCCTGCCCCCTTCCCATCCTTTGGTACAATACACAGATATCATTCCCTTAGCCTAGGGACCACTCATGTCTGTGAAATGCCGATTTAGTTCATTTAGTCCATGACTTTGGGGTCCATCTGTTATGGTGGTCCCTCAGGAGAGGAGGGGTGGCATGCTGTGTGGAGTTACTGGGCACCAAAGCCAGCTCTGATCGGGTCACTGCTGCACTTGCACTGCTTCTTATAAGGCTTGTCATTCATTGGTTCAGATGCTTCCTACTATAGTAATTCCCATAACATGCAGCTTAAATCATGGGCTACAACAATTTAAAGGTATATCCATTATATTTCCCATAGCTGGTCCCTTTGGACCAGACCTTAAGTTGTGACATTGCAATGAACTCCTCCTCTTGCCTCTAGCGTGGCGAGGAGTGAGCGGCTCCTGCTATACACCTTTGATATATGGCAGTCACAGCAACTGTGACATACAGCATCATGTGACACTGCCATCACACAACTCAGATAATGGATTATTTTCAGCCAGGATTAAATGACCTTGAGGACTTCCCCATCCTTCTGTGTTATCCACCAAGTGCACCCAGATCCTTGAACAAAAAGTAGTCCATGAGTAGGTATACCCTTTCCTCTGGAAGGAATAATCCAGACTGTTTTTCCCAGCCATTCCTCGTGTATACTACAGGGACCTTATATCCTTCCACAGTGGGCAGGGGTTTCGCTTGGGCAGGGCCAGGTCAACTGGCAGATCCTCTAGCATTAACTAGCCAAGTGGCTTCTGCTAAATGTGAACCCCAATGCTTGAATGTGCCAGCATGCATTCCTCTCCCTGTAGTTTTTTATAGTCTATTGTCATTCAGCTTTCCCAGAGGCTGGTCCATGATAGGGGATGTGATTTTCCCATTCAGTTCCATGCTCCTTGGCCCAGGTGTTTATGAAGTTGCCTCATGAATTAGTCCTGTTGTTCATAACATTTGGCAGCCACTAACTCCAGTTCATATTGGAGTTCTGGCATGTCTGGTACGGCAGCACTGAACAGCAGAGTGACTTTGTTCAGACCATTGTAGTCCACTGTTAGCCTCCACTTTCCAGTAGATATTTGCACTGGCCGTACAAGACTATTAAAGCGTGAATGAATCTTAATGATCACTCCTTGACTCTCCAGTTGCCAGATCAGCTTATGGATGCAAATGAGGGAGTCTTGACTGATGCCATATTGTTGCCAATGCACTGTCATGGTAGCAATTGGCACCTGCTGTTCTTTAACTCTCAGCCACCCCACCACACAAATGGATCCTCTGAGAGATCAGGCAAGGTAAACAGCTGTTTAATCTTCTCTGTACTCAGGCAGCTATACCAAAATCCCATCGGTACCCTTTTGTGTCTTTGAAGTACCTTCTCTTGAGGTAGTCTATGCCAAGGATACATGGAGCCTCCAGACCAGTCACAATCCATGCTTTTGCCACTCATTCCCAGTTAGGCTTACCTCATCCTCCAGCACAGACAGTTCTTGGGATATTCCTGTCACTCTAGAAATGCAGATGGATTCTGCGTCTTTGTAATTTGGTGGTATTAGAGGATGCTGTGCGCCGGTGTCCACCAGAGCTTTATAGTCCCTTGGGGCTGATGTGCCACACCATTGAACTCACAGTCCAGTAAACCTCCTTGTCCCCTTCCTCCGCCTGGCTGAAGGCATGACCCCTCTATTCCTGATCAGTCTTCATTACCTGATTTTTGTAACTGCAAAACATAAGTCCCTTCATCAGGGTCAAAATCATGATCAGCATTTCTGCTTTACCCAACAGATACTGGAACAGTAGTTTTCCTGGATGGATGCTTTTTGGCTGTTGTTTTTCCTTGCAGCTCCTGTACCCAAGCTTCTAGTTTCCAGGTAGGTTCACCATCCCACATCCTCGTGTCCTCCCCCTGGTCACGCAGGAAGAACTATGGAATTGCACGTGATATGTGACACTAATACCCTCTCCCTTGACCAGAACAAGGCTGACTCCTAAGAGCTGAGACCTTGCTTGCAGTGCATGAGGAAGACCTATCGTTCTTGGATTGCTTGGACAATTTTTGGGTCAGTTCCTTTACAGCTGAGACACAGGCCCGTGTGGAGGAAACAAGATTATCTTTATATCCTCAGAGTTGTCTGGCCAGTCCATCTGTAGTTGGTGCCTCCATTTGTGTCCATCTAGTGTGGCAGGATGAGAAACAGAAAAGGCCTTGACACTGTATAAGTGCTTTTCAGCAATAACGAAAACATCCTTGTATTATCAACACTTTTTTCAGCACAAATCCAACACATAGCCCCATACTAGCTACTATGAAGACAATTAATTCTATCCCAGCCAAAACCAGCTCAGATAAGCAAAGCATCAAACAACTGCAGGAATGTAAAAAAAAAAAAAAAAATAGAAACAAATATGTTTTTTCCATTTCTATCCTCTTCTCCCTAGAGTGTGCCACTTCTTTTCATTTTCAGTGAATAATTAGAAAATGGAAGACAACTTAAGTACTGTCTTAGGAGAGCATTTGGAACAGGAACTATTATCAAGGCTTGACGGGACACTGCTCTCTGTGTGGTCTAAAAGAACAATGCAACATTTTACGTTCAAAGTTCTCATTAAAAATAACTAAAGACAGAAGAGGACACCAGCACGTTTATTGTAACATTTTATTTAGTAATTCCTGTTCTTACTAACTACAAATCAAACAGAAAAGCATTGATTTACATGAATGACAAAGGGCATTAAACGAATGCCTGTTATTGGGGAAAAAATAGCTGTGAAAATATGGCAATAAGTAGTAGCAA
Source organism: Rynchops niger (assembly GCA_013400035.1). Classification (NCBI taxonomy): domain Eukaryota; kingdom Metazoa; phylum Chordata; class Aves; order Charadriiformes; family Laridae; genus Rynchops; species Rynchops niger. Next base: position 77,484 of record VXBH01001548.1, on the reverse strand, counting down.
AGTGTAAGTTTGAAGGCTGGTTAAGCATTAGCATGTTCTAAAACACATAGATAAGGACAGTGTCTTATTAATGCACAGCCTGGCACTGTGCATTGCTGTTGGAAGATGAACACAATATTTTGCTTTTCATTTTTATGAAAAAAATAAATCCAGACTTTTGACAATTTATAAACACATCTCCTAATGTTGAAAGCTAATAATGAAAATATTAGGAAATAGGAAAAATGTTATTTTGGCAAAAGGAAAAGCAAAGCACACACAACTAGAGGAAATATTTCCTTTGTTAAATACCAGCCATAAATGTCCAAAAAGTGACAGCACTGTAGAGCAATCTAACATGCTGCTCTGGAAAAATCTCAGATGACTCATAAAACTGTGACTCTGTATTACTTACAGGAGGAGCAGTACTACACATATATCCTCATTTTGGCATTTCTCGCCCAAAGAAACACAGTAATGCTTGTATCTGGTTTTTCCATGGGCATATACTACGCCCATTGAATAATTCATCCTACAGCTACTGGCCTAAAGTGAGTACAAAACACATAGTGCAGGACTGCCTGTGTTTTATTTTAATATATTTTATTCAGTATATTTTTTTTTTTTTATCTTCTCTGATTCCCTGACCTTTCTGAATCATTTTTCATACTCCATGATTTTGCTAGACTTTGAAGATGTGGGTTGTGGTACAGAGACAGTCTTCACCTCCCTTTGTAAATGAAAAGCAAAACTATGATTTCAGTATATGAAAGAACTTGCAACTGGAAGCTGAATTGCCCCTAGAGCACAAAAAAATATTGGGTGGGAAGAAAAATCCCATCCACTTACCAACTTTTCTTTCGGGTATTCCTGGGCTGGGAGAAGAAAAAGAGCAGTGCCTTTTTTCACTGCTAAAATTTGCCCAGCCCGTAGTGCCCACAAAATACAGAAGCAGGGCAACCTGTTTGTTATTGGAGCGTGCTGTCAGCAGAGCTCAGATGGACCTTCACCTCCAACTTCCCAAGAGGATTTTCATTTCCCATGTTACTTTAGGGGCATTCATGACATGCTAGTTGATTTCATTGAATGGAGGGATTCCATGGAAAAAAAATAAAATGAGCTAAGGCACACCAAAATTTCAACATATGTTCCTCTGGTAGCCAGGGTCCCTTTGGGTTGACACAACAGTACATGAGTCTTAAACAGTTCTTTAATTGAACAGAAAATAGTGCTGTCAAATCTAATAGCCAGAGACTGAAGGCAAAGAAATTAACAGTCGAAACAAAACTACCTTTGTGAAAGAACACATAACTAAATATTGAAACAATTCATTGGGCGATGTGATATGCTCTCTATCTGCCAGGCACTTTACATCAAGACCAGGTCATTTTTCAGACCATGTGACGTCAAGGTTCTGACTCGATGCTTATGACAGCTTTTTACTTTAAGATCTGCAAATTTACAGAATTAAGTACTTCATAATGATTAAAACTATATGTTAGCAAAATAGTCTGTTAGTTAATTTTTAATATTCTCCAGAAAAGACTCCTTTTGAAAGGAGTCTAATTTGTTATACTTTTCTTATATAGTGGAAGGCATTTCAGTTTAATTATAAGTTTACCCTAAGTAAAGTTCTTAACCAGATGTTTGAGAATTGGTTTGTGTTTTCTCTTACCATGCAAATATACCAGAGGCCACTTAATTCTTTATGTTAAAATACGTGTAGTATTTAAGTATCACTGTCTTTGATTTGTTGTTATTACCAAAACTAATGCAACTATTTACCGTTAAGTCTGCAGTGCTTATAACTGAGTTCAGTGAATTCTCACGCTCCTGCATTGTGCACACCTACCACTTGAGGAGTTAGCAAAATCCTTGTCCTTTAACAGTAGGAGTGTTCAGGAGGTATGGCCTGACCAACCGAGGGGAAAAAAAAAAAAAAAAAAGAAAAAAAAACTTAAAAGAGCTTCACTGGTAGATCATACTTTATACTGAGCAAAGTCCATAAGAAGACATTGATTTTGACAGGTTTCAAGGAGTCCAAGGATTTTTCTTCTTCAGCTGAAGCTTTCATAAAAACCTTAGCACTAGAACTATCAGCAGAAAGGCAAAACACCTGAACCTGGTCCACCAGCACTACTCATAGGAAAACACCAAAACCATTAAAGCTTAGGTACAGATGCTTCAGGGGCTATGGGGACTTCAGCTGGCTGCTCGCAGGAGGAGCTGAAAGCAACGTGTGTGAGTAAACGCTTTTTCTCCATAAGCAAAATCATCACCCATAACAGTTCCTTCAGGTCAAGCACAGCTACTCATTCTCACTAACCTACTCCCCCCCAACACATGTCTTTTCAAAATCAGGAGATCAGAGATCCTCCTGGGTTTTCCAACCTGAGGCTAAAACATAGCAGCTGGCACTTACATATGGATAACACACTACCCAAATACACCAAGCAGCTGTCAGAATGTGAACTGAGACCTGGGCAACACCAGCGCTGGCTTCTTCAGAAGATGAAACAAATCATACCTTCTTCTGATTACCTGAGCATACCTATAAGCTTTGTGATGAAATAATTCAGCTGAAGCTTCCTAAACCTTGGAGCGGGGAAGCAAGAAGTTGCAGTAGGTTTAAATCTCCAAGTATCTGCAAGAGATACCTTTTTCACTAGAAATTTCTATCAGACTACTCTCTGGCAAGTTTCCCTTTCAAAAATATTTCCAGCAATATTTTCAGCTCATGAAAAGGAAACTGATGGTAGGAATGGTACAGTGTAAACTACTTCTCTGCTGAAATGAGGAAAGCAATTATATCTAGCAAGGAGATAATATGCATTAGAGCTCAGGAGATAGAGATAAAGGCAGCAGAAGAGCTCTGTTATGCTTGTACCTCACAATCTAAGCTTAGAGTAACAGTGTGTGTAGAGTTATATGTACTTCAGAGAAAGATAAGACAAAGGCAGTATTTGGAAAAGTTATTGTTGTTCGGATAAAGTGAGATCTGATTTTTAAAGTAGCAATAACACACTAAATAATAAAACAATCAGCTGAATTATCATCAGGAATCAGTATAGTTTTCTGTTTTGCATCCTTGATGACCTGCCCTTATATTTCACTTGCTGGTTAATCTGAATGATGTATGTTTTTAAATATTTGCAGTTTCTTGTTTCTCTCTCTCTCTCTCTTTTTTTTTTTTTTTTTTCCTTTGGTAGGCAAATCACCTCTAAAACCACCAATGATTTTTTTTCTGTCTGAAGAATAAAGCACATGACAGGATCTGTCACTAAGTAAGAAAGGAAATGAGCGGGGATTCACAGAGCACCTGAAGAAATTAAATGAGGAAAAAAAAAAAGGTAATGCGTCATTCTTCTTTCAGAAGCAGCACCTCAGAGAAAGGAGTACAGAGCCTTTGTTCTGAAGGCTGATAGATTTTGATTAAATTAATTTCCAGATAATGTAATGCATAGTAATTACAAATTTACCAACAGTCAAATACAAGTTTTATCAGAACAATTATGTAAAACGTTAAAAACTGTTTATTTCAGGGAGGGAGATTTTAGTAATTCTGTTGATTTCTCATCATATGTTGTCTCTAATACTATGCTTTGCTACAGCGTGGTATCATCATGAGGGCTGAGCTTCTGGCTAGGCGAGGAAAATGAAGACCAGTGGTAAATACCCAGAACTTTCTGAAGGCTTCTCTCTCTGTGGATCCATTAGTTTGCATGGCTCCTGGCTTGTGTTTATGAATAAGTGCAGGGAAAAAGAATGAGACCTGCTGCTAGAAAAGAAAAATTCAGGTTTTAAAAAATAATCTAGATTTTTTTTTTTTTTTCCTTTGGGGACAGTCTACATTACCCTGAAAACTAGATATTCTGAAAATTGCTGTGAAAATATATGTGAAAAAAAAGAAAGATGTCAACAGCCTGTTACCTCAGGCAGTTACCTGAGAAAGCAAAGCTGTGCAAGAGAGCTATGTACAATGCCCCTCCTCTGCCTCACGATCTGATACCTCTGTATCTACTGAGGTACTGTCCTAACCATATGGAATTAATTTCTTCTTCTGTCTCTCTAGTGTGGTGAATTCCCTACAGTAAGTTCCCTACACCGCAGCGAGGTGGTCCTGACAGGAGACCCCTTACTCCAGTGGGATCTGCAAAACTGCATCCAAGCCCCAGTCAAGAAGCAAGTCGGAAACCTCTGCCTTAACTTGCCCCTAGTTGTGACTAGGGATCCCACTGACACCAACTGACAAGATTACTATCAAATCACGAGTATTTACGTGAGGAGTTTTACTTGGGTTAACCACGTATTTTTTTTATAAAAAGAACTCCAGGTAAGTGCCAGGAGCTACAAGTGTCCAGATGACACATCCCTGGCCTCCCAGCTGCTCCTGGAGAGGTAGCCCATCAAATCCCAGCATCTGCTTGCTCTCCTGATGGGGCTGCTTTTACTGTTAACATTCAGAGGATGAAGCACAGAAATTAATTAACAAAAGGAAAGAACATGTGGGTGCTTGTAGGCATTATTACTAAAGTGCAGTACCAGGTATATAATGAGTGGTCTATAGTCAGGCTTCCTTGGATGTTTTAGTCCACACAAAGATGAAACATTTCTCCAGTTTATACATCCTAAGGTTAAATCTTATGGCTTCTCTGTTGTCCTCAAAATACAGCACAAAAAATAAATAAGTCCCCTTTTCTTCCATGGCAGCTTTGTCTCATTAAAGAACCAACCAAGGACCTCAGGTGGATAGCTGCAAGGCTATTTTCTGCAGTGAAGAAGCCTGTGAGTCCATTACATATCCAAACCCCATTTTTACATTATCATGTGAATGTTTTGAAGCATTTCTTGGTGCACAAGGGTGTCTGCAGTATTGGAACAATATCGGCGAGAGCAAAAATGCTAATGCAAAATTGCTATGCTACAAGTATTCAATTCCCTTCTCTCCTCTCAGACTGAAAACACACCATAAAACATAATTAAAAAATATGCAATGTCTGCTGATTAGTTCCAGTTTGGTGGAAAATTGGTATGTAAATGATGGAATTGTAGCACTTGTTGCTGAATTATAGCACTGTTTCACAAAATTCCTTTCTTTTTTCATTTTATCTCTTTTTCAGCCTGGAATAATTGCAATAGTGTAAAGGTTACATAGTTTTCCCCAAGCCGTGTGATACATAGTATTATGGCTATAACAAAATTGCTCCTAAGGCCGTTAAATCAAACCATATGGGTTACAGGCATTAAGGAATTTACAAAGCAACAAAAGAGAGATCTAGATCTCTGAGTTTGTCTTGGGCATTTGTCTGGTACGTATTACCATAGATTCAGGACAACACATATTTTTTGGTTATATGATAAAGATGCTATTTTGAGGTTGTGTTTTGTTTTGAAGAGAACCTGCACTGAGAAAGAAGTAAGAGGTTATGTCCACATTGCCCTTAGGAGCCAAATGCACTCCCAGATCCATGTTCATATTGAAGAAGAGGAGGCTGAGGGGAGACCTCATTGCCCTCTACAACTACCTGAAAGCAGGTGTTGGCCTCTTCTCCCAGGTGAACAATGACAGGACCAGAGGAAATGGTCTGAAGCTGCAGCAGGGGAGGTTTAGGTTAGATATTAGGAAGAATTACTTTACTGAAAGAGTGGTCAGGCACTGGAACAGCCTGCCCAGGGAGGTGGTTGAGTCACCATCCCTAGAGGTGTTTAAGAAATGTCTAGATGTGGCACTTCAGGGCATGCTCTAGTGGTAGAAGTTGTAGGTTGTTTAGTTGGACTCGATGATCTCAAAGGTCCTTTCCAACCATGAAGATTCTGTGATTCCTCCTGCAGGATATGTGTGGCCCAGGCTACACAGAGTCTGATAATACTTCTGCAAAGGTTGGTGGGGCAATACGCAGCTGTGGCCAGCACAGGCCACGCAGTATGGTTAGTCCATTGACACCACAGAAGTTGTTCAGCAGGACTTGCTGTAAGTGCTCAACAGGCTGAATGTCTCAGCTTTTGTTCCACTGCTCTTCTCACAGCTCAGCCCAGAGCTGTCTCAAACCAGGGCCCAATCTCAGTCCACAATCTCATGGTAACACAATGGGAGACGAGAACGGACTTCAACAAAACCTGGGAAGGCTACTTTCTTGTTTATTCTAGCATTACAGGTATTGAACTTTAATGATGAGATGAATTTTGCTCAGTTTCTTTTTTCTCACTTTTCACATAGCACAGGGAGGAAACCCCTCTCCCAGGGAAGCCTGAGAAATGAGACATATTGTTGTGGCAATGCCAGAGGGACCTGTAATGAGTTTCACTGTACTTGTTGTCCTTTGGCAGACAGTGGTTCTCCTGTGTTTTCTCTACGCTTCAATTGTTTTAAGATCTTTTGTTCGGAGTTTAGATTGGTATGGGAAATGTGGGTCCGCAGGTCCCTGCTGACTACATCTTCCATCATTTTCGTTACTGGTAGTTTACACTTCAGAGAACCAACACAAACCAAAAAGGCAAGCGAGATCAAGAATCATCAATTTAAGTTTCTCCAACCTGTGCATTTTAGCAATAGAAGTTTGTGGTTGCCTGCGTCCCATTCCAACAACTCACAGTGGTTTGGTTTTATTCTTTTTTTTTTTGATGGTAAGAAAGTCCAAAGATAATAAAAATATCAAGCACAGTGATGCTTTTTTTTCATTTAGTGTTTTTTGTTTGTTTGTTTGTTTGTTTGTTTTTGTAATCAGGAAAACAGTCAGAAGGATAAAGCACCATAACACCAACAATTCCAGCTTTTTGACAACATCAAAGAATGATTAAAATGCAGTGAGGACTGCTATCTAGAAAGAAAAGAAGTACAATATGTACTACACTGTTAACGTATACATCCCTAACACATCAATAAAACAATATAGCAAATAAGTAACTTATATTTCCCTTTGGTATCTTTTAGACTTCCTCTTATGTCAATGTTGCTGATACATTTTTATATACTCCGTCTACCTTAAAGTAGAATTCCCCGAAGAATTCATCATTCACCAGTGAACCAAAAATTGTAATGTACTGTTTACGGAAACAGGCTATTTGTCTCTCTTTGTGTGTTAACTGTTTTCTATACATTTCTTTCTTACATCTTCTGATCGCTGCACCAAATCTTTCTTGCTAACGTCTTTTCAAACATAAGGAAACTTATAAAACTTGACAACCTCTTTAGTGCAAAATTCTTCCCTTATTTATGTCATAGACGCAGCAAAAATACTTTCGACTTCTAAAATCTTAACACACAAAGAATGCTTCATACGCTGTTGTCAGCAGCAATCATCCATTCAGAAAGGATGCCCAAGCCATGCCCAAGCAAAACAATATTCCAAAGCTCAGGGAAAGCTGGGCATCACAGGGCTGAGAAAGCTGAATCAAAGAGGTCACTGCTACTAGTTCTTGAACTAAAAAAATCCTTTCATGTATATTAACAAAGTACACTTGGCTCTACCTGAAAGGACTTTGCAGTCATGCTGTCAGTGCAGCATCACACGATGCAGCACCATGTGCATGCACTAATTCTTGTTTATGGATGAGCTACACCCCTTCAGCCCAGGCAGCTCACACCCACACCCAATGCATTGGGGAACTTTAGGATCTGGATTAAATCTGGAAGCTGAGTGTGATTTATTTCTCAAACAGAGAGACATGGAGTGTCAGAAAAGTAAGGCTAGCTGATTGTTACTTTTCATTCTGGAAACACAGGTTGTTTGCACTTCCAGCAGGCTACTGCTAAAAAAGCTTGTTGGGCACAAGCCCTGCAGAAGGGCCAGCTGTTGTGCTGCAGCGAATCACAGCAGTCAGTCTAACCATGAAGTGTGGAAGTAGCAGAAACTATTTTAAGGAGATGAAGACAGTGCCAATTACCTATCAGGTTCAATTCACCATGCTGTTAAAGATGCTGCATATTGTAAGGGGGAGGACAACTCCAGTTATTTCAGGTCAAATAGTCACTTAGCATTATTCATGCCATTTATTTGCATAGATTTTTGTCACTTACTGTCCTCAGACTGTCTCATAGGTGACCTGAATTTTGGTATTTGGTTGCCCACATGTAATCTGATGTTATATATTCATAAATTATTACTCCTCATAATTTATGATATTATAAATTAAAATTAACCTAATATTACTCCTAGTTGAAACAGGTTGATCCCAGAACTCCGAGGGCAGGAGCTGAAACAAAGAGGCAGTGGTGTCCTCCCACCTAAAGATCTCTTGAAGTGCTCCATGGTAGCACGTCCTCAAAGTGAGCTTCTTGTCCCAGGTCTTGAAGATCTCTGCCTTTGTTTTCTTGAATTGTGTGAGTTCTGGCTTCAGTTGCCACCTTGTATCCAGCAGCTGACCTGAGATTGTCAGCCTCCTGTTACTGCCTCAGGTTTATCTTGTCTGATAGGATCCCTGAGCACAGACTAACCAAGCAGGGGCATCTCTTCAGGACAGTGGGTTGCATCTTTCTGAATTTTCTGAGGGGTTGGAAAAAAGTAGCTACCACTGCAGCAGAACAACAAGTAGCAGATAAAATAAATCAGTCTCTGCAAGATGGTAGGGCAGGGCTTTCAAACAAGCAGTTTAGGTGCATCTCAGGATGTGTTACCTTGCATCTCAAAAAAAAATATACTTGCAACAAGTACAAATATCACTGTCAGCTCCATAACTGCAAAGAAGTGCATCCAAAGCCTGCACATGGTCCTTAAACTAAGGAAAACCCCAAACACATGAGGAAGACTGGTCAGGTGGTCTCTTTTGTCTTCTATCCTAAACAGATCCTGGGCCTGCCATCTGGGCACAAGCTACCCAGTGCCTGCCTACTGGTGGGATGCCTTGAACACCCTGGCCTAGGCACTTGGCAGCAGGATCTGCTTCACGGAGACAAGCCTCTGGTGCTGGTAAACATCAGGCTGTGACTGACAGCTATTGAAACTTGTTCTGCTTCAGTTTTTATTCGACATAAAATCACTTTTCCCTTCTGTAAAATCTTGCTCAGGTGTGGCAAGTGCAAATGCAAGTGGATACAGTGTCACAACAGCATTTCCTACACATCCAGTGCTGACCTGGGTGGGAACAGGCTGACCTGCAGCCTTGTCTCTTTGACAAATTCTTAGATGAGATTGTCACATCCCACTCTTTACTGAGAGTTGGGGTAAGTGACTTCAGATTCGTAAATTCTCAATGGTGCGGACTAAGGTGAGATAAATCTCAAGGTCTGCATAGAAACAGATATTAGTTTCCCCAAATGGTTAGTATAGGTCTTAACAAGCCCACGATAATTGGTTAGGTATACAACAAATTATGGCAAATGGTGAGGTATGCATTGTGTTACTTAACAATGGGAATAGGACAACTTATGGCAAGCGGTAGTTAAGGTCATACTTAAGGTCGTTGCTTAACTACTTAACAACTCTAAGAGAAAAGAGAAACTGAGGGATAGAGAAAGGAAAAGACAGGAAAAAAGACAGAGATAAAGAGATCACCAGTCCTGGTTCCAGCGTCTTTTTCAGGGAATCTTCCCAGGCATAATCTTCTTCTTTCTTGGAAAAATCTTCCCAGGCACTAATCTTCTTCATTTGTTTCTTCTTTGTTCCCCATCCAGGGGCACTTATTTTCCCCTTTTATGTTTGCTGAGTTAGCACGGTCCCCCCTTGCAGAGGACAGCCTTGTCTCAGGTTTCTCCCTTCTCCCCGGTGACGTGTAGCATGATTTGGGTGGAGAGACGAGTGCCATACACATGCCATAAACGACGAGTGCCATAAACATGTCATACATGTTTAGCATGATCTCTATAATCTTCATTAGCATATGCAGGGGTGTGCGCTTTCATATGCATTTTCCGGATAATGAAGCAAAGGTCACTCATCGGACACAATGGCCTCGAGAACTGAGAACTAGCAAGCTCACCACACGAGTGGCAGAACTATCCTGTCTTCACAAGACAGCTCTCCCACACTTTCAGGCGCCAGAAGTGTTAGCCTTATCAGTTCTTTGAAGGCCAGGCCTGCATTATTTATTTCCTTGCGAGTGTTTGAGGCATTCCATTGAAGGCTTGGAGGGCCTTCTGCCCCTCGTCAGGGAATTTACAGTCTGTCCCTTACAGAGATACAGAAATATTTGCCCTCTTGCAAGTATATTCCCCTAAGATACAAATTAAAATAAAATAATTTCAAACCATATTGTTTACCTCACTCACTTCAACAAAACCATAAGAATTTGTGACAAGATGGCCAAATAGCCCCAGACTCATTGTTTGAGATTTACCAGCTTTCTTTAGACTACAAACCAAGCTTTCCTTACAGGGCAGCCAGTATTTCAGAGGAACTTCAAGAAAAGTTAAAGAGCTCACTTGTGCCACACACTAAGTTTTGGTACAACAAAACAGCAGCCACCAAATACATGCTAGAGATCAGGAGGAGGATGTTTCAGTGGAGGTTGCCACACAAGCTTGTTGTTTCCAAACACATGAGACAGCAATGCACCACTACCACAGCCAGGCCCTCTCCATTATTCATCACAGAAAGGCCTGTAAGGAACATGCAAGGATGTTTTTACCACACTCCATTTGACCATTGCTATGCTATTACCGTGAAAATTTACTTCAGTAAATGTAAAAGCAGCATTTACCTTGCAAGTGATTTTCCTATTGTAGTTATGTTCCTGCCTTCCATTTTCAGCAGAGAAAGAAATAAAAAAACATGTACTGCAGATGTTATTAATCTTCTTAAAACCTGAAGATCTGTGAAAGAAAGAAATATCATTCACAAAGGATCATCAAAGTAGTGTCCTCAAGACAATGGAGACACTGAGAACTTCAAAAGAAAATTGAAAGAGCTCACCCATCAGCAAAGCTAAAAATGATTGTCCAGATTAAGGTAGCACGAGAAACAAAAGACGGCACTGTTACCATCTCCTTAAAAACTAAAGTGGTATTGCTGAATATTAAAATGATCTAAGGAAAGCTAACAGTTTTATTAATGTAAATATATCATGTAATGACAAGAAAGATGACAGAAAGGAAGAATCTATGGCATAAAAGGAAATGTTCAGTTTCATTATAGTTGATGTAAAATTATCCAAGTACTAAAATTAATTGAAAATAATAATAACTGTGAAATATGGAGTGGTATACCAGGTCAGCTGTAACACAGTGGTAGTTCTAAGCAGTCTTTCAAATCTGAGCATCTGAGTACATGGTGAAAGTAGCCTTTCTGTGACAGTATCATAAGCGAAGGATGTGCACGTCCTTCACATACACACTTTCGGGTTTAGTCTGGTTCATAACACTGCCTTCTTCCTTAGATCGGCATCTCCTGTATTGACTGTAGTCACCTACCTCCTGTCCAGCTGGGAGGTTTGAATCCACCTTCCAGTTCAGGGCGAATAGATTCAGTCTCACCCTGGAGGTCACAACCACCAAACAATAAGGCAAAGGACATATTTCTGCAACAACAGTTATAAATCAAAGCTTAACCAAGTCACCATCAGCCTGGAGACCTAAGTCAGAACAAGACTGACTTGATCATTGCAGCCATTTTTTTGGTGTGAATACATCAGCCTACAAAGCCTAAGAAAGGGGAGCCTGAGCAAGTAAGTCTCTCAACTTGTCTGGGATTGCCTGCCACTTCTGAGAGAAATGCAGTTGAGGGTCAAAGCCTGCTAAATCATTTGCCTCTGGGGGGGTCTGTCAACCACAACGCTTGTTAGTGATAAATTGTGATGATGGTTTTTGTGTGGAAGTTACAAATGAACCTTAAATGATGAAAATCTTCATTTCAGTTTTAATGAGTACCCAGAATATTGGGCTGATTGTTGAGGCTTAAGACTGCACAGAATTGGGTTTGGAATATCATGAGAATAGGCTTTAAATAAGCAAACCAAACCAAACGAAACCAAAAAAAAAAAAAAAACCCGACCCAAACACCAAACTGTAAAAATACACAAAAATACTTTTTTTTTTTGACAGATAGTTGAAAGCACCAGCAGGAGCCCACTTATGACACTTCAGCATTTTGTCCGTCAATGCCAGCCAGGAAGTCTAGATATGAACAGTAACGAACAATAACAAAAAAAAAACCCAGTCTTTTTCAGTTTTCAAAGTGGTCTATATGACAGCTTGGGTCAGATGTCATTCTGTGCAACAGCGTTTGCCATCTTTGCTTTTCCAAGCAGCTTAGCAATTCTAAAACAGAAACCTTGATTGTTGTATCTTGGCCTTGCAATTTTCCCAAATAAGCATAACTCAGTAGATTTAAATGATCTGCTTTAATTATCAGCAGAGATGCATGCAGCATTTCTCTATCTCCCAGACACCTGCAGTTGTTCTCTGCATAAATAGTATGGGAAGAGTGAATCTTTGTAAGGAACTCAAAGGATTCTGTAACATAATTTGAAAAGTCCAATAATGCCAGAAATTATAAGCAATTTTTT
>VXBH01001548.1:49635-61926 GCA_013400035.1 Rynchops niger | reverse complement strand
CTGGGTACCCCAAGAACAACTGGTCTTACCACTAAAGACTGAGGCAAAAAAACCATGAAAACCCTCAGCCTTTTCCTCATCCTTGGTCACTATGTTCCCCCCTGAATCCTGTTAAGGATGGAGATTCTCCTTAGCCCTTCTTTTGTTGCTAAATTATCTATGGAAACTTTTTTTTTACTGTCTTTTACAGCAGTAGCCAGATCGAGTTCTAGGTGGGCTTTGTCCCTTGTAATTTGCCCTCTGCATAACCTCATGACTTCTTTGTGTCCTCTTGAGTTGCCTGCCCCTTCTTCCAAAGGTTATAAACTCTTTTTTTCCTGAGTTCTAGACAAAGTTCTCTGTTCAACCAGGTTAGTCTTCTTCTCTCCCCTAGGGAAGGCCTGCTCCTGCATCTTTCAGATTTCCTTCTTGAAGAATGTCCAGCCTTTCTGGATCCCTTTGCTCTTCAGGACTGCCTCCCAAGGGACTTTGTTGACCAGAACCCTAAAAGTCTGGCCAAAGTCTGCCCTCTAGAAGTTCAAGGTGGCAGTTCTTCTGACCCCCCTCATTACTTCTACAAGAATTGACAACTCTCTCATTTCATGATTGCTATGCCCAAAACTACATCCAGCCATCTCATCAGCCCCAAGTCCTCTGTTTGCAACCAGGTCTGCTGGAGTGCCTTTCCTAGTTGGCTCACTCACCAACTGTGTCAGGAAGTTATCTTCCACACACTCCAGGATCCTCCTGGATGGTTTCTCTCCACAGTATTATATTTCCAGTAGATGTCTGTTAAATTGAAGTTCCCCACCAGACCAAGGGCTGGTGATCATGAGACCTTTCCCAGATGCTTATAGAATATTTCATCTGCCTCTTCATCCTGGTTGGGTGGTCTATAACAGACTCCCACCATGATATCTGCATTATTGGCCTTTCCCCTGATTCTTACCCATAATTACATGACCCTTTCATCACCATCATCAAGCTCTAGACAGACAAAACACTTCCTAACATACAGAGCTACCCCACCACCTCTCCTTCCTTGCCTATCCCTTCTGAAGAGTTTATAGCCATCCATTCCAGCATTCTGGTCATGTAAGTCATCCCACCATGCTTCCATGATGACAACTATGTCATAGCTTTCCAGTTGCACAACAGCTTCCAACTCCTCCTGTTTGTTGCCCACGCTGCATGCATTTATGTAGATGCACTTCAGTTAGTCTATTGTTCCTGCCGCCTTTTGTGGCGGGAAAAGCCTTAATTCCTATGTGACTTGAGTTTGCTGAGTTTCTTTGACAGAGAAGCCAAAGCTAAAGCAAATCCTACCACAGCCCTGGCTGCATGCTGTGCATGGGAGTGCAGCCCTCTCTCTTGATACATCAAGGCATTCCCTGCTTTCCACCACACCCCTTTTGGTTTTTTTCCGTGTTAAAGTGGGGCCACAGTGATGTTCAGTGACTGTGATAGATAACGCGTCTTCTTCAGTTGATTTCAGTCTTTAGGGAGATAAATTTGGATTGCTAGCACACCTCAGTGCCTGAAGCAGAGAAAGACACAGATGCCAGTCATCTGTAGTTGGCTACATTCCCACTTAGGGAAAGAGCCTTTTCTGCTCTGGAAACTTATCGAGACTATTTAGTGTATACTAATTTTTTATTTCACACTATTTCTGTGCTTTACTGTACAGAAAGAGGCATTTTCTTCTCTTGTCTTTCAGCTGCCTCCATCTGTCCTGGATCTTGTGCCAGGACAAGACGCTAGTCAGTGGGACTAAAGTGAGTGTGGAAGGCAGACTGCTTAAAACAGCTGGAGGATGTTTGGGCAGCCACGGTCAGCAGCCCTGAGGGATGCTTGTGAGTGGAAAAAGGCCAGGATAGTCCCCTGAAGTGGAGATGCCTGCAATACAGCTATATCCACATCTCTTTATTTTAATTAAATAAGGGTATTGTACATTCTTGTAGTCTACATAATGGTATTCAGGTATTCTTCTGAAGCATTAGAATAATTTAGACTCAATATAAGACTGAATAAATCAGTAACAGAGTGCAGTGTAGAAATGACTGCACCCAGTGAATGCCTATTTAAATACTGGGATAATTTGAGGCAATTTAAAAAATATATCCTTTAGGTTGAGATTTCTCTGTGCAATGGTTCCTATTCATCTCTGTCATGGTTTTGGCCGGATTGGCAAAGCAGAACGACAGATGGCCCTTCCCCCCCCCCAGCTCTCCTCAGAGAGGAGAGGAAGAGATAAGGAGATTTACGNNNTGTTGGTCAGTTTTGTGTCACCTGTCCCATCTGCTCCTCCCTATGGGTGGGACCCCTCTGCGCTTCTCCACTTCCGACCCTCTAACGGGGCAAAACAGTGAAGTTAGCTGACCTTGGTTGTTATAGCAATAAGTCTAAGCAAGAGCCTCTGTGCATACCGTTCCTGGGTATAATCAGGTCTTATCACTCTGAGAGCGAACAGTGTCTGAACAATATGCTGTTAATTTCAGAGGCCCAGCTAAAAAGTAAAATATACAAATCAGAAATTTGGTTCTGTTTTACCTGAAACCAGGACAATCTCCTGTAGGGTTTGACTGAACTTGGAGAAATCAGAGCAAGGATGTTTTTATCCAATCATCCAGTGAGCTGCATGTGTCCTTTTCCCCCTCCCTAAGAGTTACACAGCCCTGTCCGGCGACTGGGGCATAGTAACAAATGTGTGCTCCATTTTTCACTAGTAAGAGTGTTACAGTATGTTTTATGTAGTATATGTCAATAATATATTCCCTCCATTTGATGAGGAATGTGAGACTATGTACTTAAACTATGTCAAGTTTTCATAGGATATTGAAAAGGTTAATTGTGAAAAATAAAATCAGTCATTTCCCACCTAGTGAGTAACTATATAGTCTTCTCTAATGCTAATATCTGTTACAGGAAACATGTAGTTCTATAATAGAAAATGAGGTTTTCTGTGTATTTCACTTCTGCAAGCATTTAGTTTGAACTTAACAATGGTAGTGAAACCTTTGTTTCCACAAGAACAAATGAGCACAGAAGTGAGAGAAACCTATATATTCTGTTCACAGTAGTTGCTATATACCCTGCAAAACTCAACTGAAGAGGTTTCAGTGTTCTCATAACATATTTACAGAAGGCTGAAAATCTCTTTTCTGTTAGTCTAATGGATTATCCCATGAAGAAACATGTAGCATGCATGGGAATAGTTTGACACAGACCTGCCTGCATATTCAGATGCAGGCTAACTGAAGCAAGGTGAAAGCTTGGTTTATTGCGCTCTGAAAGAATTTTATTTCTTTTCTTGAATAACTGCATATCAGTTATCAGTGATACAGTCCCATAAACTTAGCCTCTAAGCCTGTAATGGAAATCAGATGGAACAACCTTAAGACTTCCTCCCTCCCCTCACCTGCTAGGGGTCTGCAGGTGAATTTCACAGCAGGTTCCAAGTTTTCTGTATGCATCACACCAGATGTAGAGATTGTGGTCACTGAAAAAACAAATCTGAATTGTGTGACTTGTGTAGTTTCATAATCAAGGTTTGCACATGATAAACTTTCTGAGCTTTTCATTAAGAAGCTACAAAACACTGTGTGGCTTTGTAGTGAGAGAGAGAGAAACTCAGCCCCAGCAGAGCCTCTTTCCATCCTCCTTGTGCGCTGGCAGTGGTGGTCCTGCAGAGCCCTCCTGCCCCTCAGCTGGGCACCACTGCATGGATCATTGTGCTGGGGAGCAACGCAAATGTGCTGCGAGTTCATTTTGCAAACCCCAAGACACAACAGAAAGCTGATAAGCATGAAGAGATGGTCACTGTCCCCAAAGCTGTTTTGCCAGGGCACAGACATTGGCACTAGATCTGGCAGCTTATAGTCAGCTGCATAGGTTGGGCTATGAGGGCTTTGCTGCCAAAAAAAAGCAGACTTGCCCCACTTTTGCATGTTCTCTGCCTCCCTTGTGCTGGTGTTATCAAACTTACAGTCCTGTGCTCAGCCAGCCGAAGAAAAAATTAGTATTTTGATTAGCCCTCTTAACTGATGTAAGGAAAACAGAGCAGTGCAAAGGTGTTGCTATAAATATGTCTGACATTTATGACTGGATAAATAAGTACGTTCATTTTCTGTATAAAATGTAAGGAACTGGAATGTAAGTACTTTTGAAAATACTTTATCTCAAAAAATATTTAAGCCACAGCTCTGTTACAGAACTGTCAGGGTCAATGGGAAAACTCAAGTCAATAAAATTGACAGGAGCTTAAAGCTACAACTCATTTGCAAACACCTAAATTTAGACATTGAAGCCCAGGTACACAAATGCAGCTAAGGATGACACCATTATCAAAAAATAATGCTACGTTCCCACCCATCTCAGAAAGTATGACATGTCGCTATTTGCAAGGAGTCAGGAATAAAAATTAATTTGATATTGTAACTGTATCTGAGTACTTAATCTTAGGAAAAGAGCTCAAGGATCTTTAGGTAAGTCATTTATCTCAATTCTAACAAGTGTTATCCTAAGCTTTTAAGAAAGACCTCCAATGAAGAATATTCTACAACTGTCCCAGGTTAATCTAGTCCAGCTTTCACAGACACCCCCATTTCGTTATGGAGTTGTGTGTGCTGTAAGAGAGGACTGCACAACAGCCCAACGGCCCAACCATTTTACCTCTGACAAAAGACCTGCAAGTCTCTTTGCTGGCAAATACACTGTTCTTCTGACATCAGATAGACTTTTGGGCATACAGCTACTGCTGTTTCACACTACTGTATTTCTCAAGGCTATGTGTTATTTTCCTTTTAAAAATAAAGACTGTTCTCTCAAAATCCATTGTATACTTTGCTTTATCCACTTAAAGAATCAGCACTATGGACAAAATGGGGTTTTCTCAAGTTTTATTTGAGTTTTCTCTTCAGTGGAAACACTCTCCTCCTCCTCTTCCTCCTTCTTAAATCTAAACCATTCTATGATTTTTTCTTGCCATCTTTTTCTACTGGTTAATTAAAAGATACTAGTCAGATTTTTTTTTCTATGTATTTGACATATATATATGAAAGTGTGGGCGAAAGTATTTGCAAACATACTGAGAAGTATGAACTATAGAAGACTGAAACTTCAATTTAATAGATCAAAGAATACTCTCTTCCATTATACTTGAGAGCAGAACTAATTAACTACCTATTGAAATGGCACTAAATTTCACCACAAGATAAATGCTCAGTTGTATTCCCCAGCTTGTAGCAAATACTCAGTTCGACTCAATTGTCAATTTATTAGCTAATTCAGTCATTACAATAGAAAGCACTTACCAGACTTCTTTAGGAAACAGTAGCTTTTAATAGTTTTGTATTCAAATTTCCCTTTTTCTTTCTTTATAGGAGATATTCGCTCTTACCTAAAGGGGGAAAAATGTGTGGCAATAATTAGCTATTCTGCAAATTGAACTGCTCTGTTAACATATGTTGACATCAAATACTACTAATCACCCAAAGGAGCAATCTTGCTGAAAGTGCATATTTAATGAACATGAGTAAAAGAGACAATATGGAGTTTTGGAGCATAATAATTAAAAGTAAGACTATTCAGGAAATTTGTCTTTACTGTTAGGACTTAAATGTCTCCATTATTATGTTTGCAAAAGTACTTAATGATTACATATGCTTCAAGTTTTAAAGATACCTAAGCATTTTAGGTTGGGCTCTCCAAAACTGAGAAACTGATCAAGTGACAGTGAAATACAAAACGAAAGGCACAGCTTATGCTGACCTGAAATTAAACTTACTATTTCTGACATGCATATCATTTAGGCAGAGAATGTTGACATATTTTTAAAAAATCTCAACAAATCCATAAAAAATACCTTTACAAAAATACTTTCCTGGCTTTAGAGGGCTGACCCTCCTTGCAATGCTACTTAAAGTTGCTATTCAAAAGTGCTTCTGACACCAACTAAATTTGGTGACTGTGCATTTATTGCACATCTGCCAGAGCCAGTATGCAAACAGGGCCTGAACAGTTGTCCCCATGGCTACTAACAGCATTTGTCTTGATGCCACCTTGACAGCAGAGGCAGCAACAGATCCAGGAGACCCCAGGGAGCACAGAGAGGTAGGAGAGCAATGGCCAAGGGCTGTCAGAAACATCGAAAAGCACGAAAGGGAAGATATCGGCACATGTAGTCTCAGGACGTCACCTTCACACCATTGGGATCTTAGATTCAAATTAGCAGGGGATTTCCTTGTACAGCTCAGTTACATTATGCTTCTTCCCCTTAAAAGTGGTATTTTTATCTCCTTGGTATGTTCCTTTGCAACACTATAATCAAGAAAAGATTAAAGGGATTTTCCCTCCTGCAGGAAACACTAATTGGCAGGGTGAGGCACAATTCCTAAAAAAGTTACTACAAGCAATTCTGACACATGCTTTATTAGAAACATATAAATGAACTTATAGAAATACTTAATGTTGATAATGTTATCTGTTGTAAAATATGAACTGCATGCTCTTATAAAAGACAAGATTGAAATAAAATAAGACTATAAAGGTATAAAAAATGACAGAAGAAAGTTAGCCTAAAATATCTGATTTTAATTCAAAGAGGTTCAAAATCATGACTTCCTTAGAGAAGACTGAATTTGCTGACAC
Source organism: Rynchops niger (assembly GCA_013400035.1). Taxonomy (NCBI): domain Eukaryota; kingdom Metazoa; phylum Chordata; class Aves; order Charadriiformes; family Laridae; genus Rynchops; species Rynchops niger. The sequence goes on along the minus strand of VXBH01001548.1, from coordinate 55,299 downwards.
GTCATCAAAGGCTCTCATTCAAAATGCAGTAGGTGAATATGACTTTAAATTTTTTAATGCACTAAAAATACAGGTATACTTTACTAATAATGATGTTGCAACACAGCAAATTTGTAAAACATGCTCACAAGAGCAATATTTACAAATCACATTATTAAGCAAAGGAAATTTATAAGCCTCAAAAATACATAACCACTGGGCTTTCAAAGAGATATATGAAAATTTTTTATACTATGGGCTATATCAGAGCAAAATTTTCCTGGCATTTTCACCATCAAATAGTACATATAGTTAATGTGTGCAGTAAGATTAGGTTCACCAAGAAGAACCTTCAATGTACATTAAAATGACATTAAAAATAGGATTACTGAAAAATTAAATTTGATTCCAATAAGATACACTTTTTTATAAATTCTGATTTTAACATAAAAAGCCTTGCTAATTACAGCACAAATTACTATTTTAAGAACTGGAAGTTCTACTTTCCCTAGCGATTCCTGATCAATTACTCTGGAGACATAGAGGCAATAGTGTTAGTACTTTGTCTGCTTAATTATTACTGTGGTGGTAAGTTCACTATCTCTTGGGATCCAGACACAGAAGCTTTATTTAATACTTCACTCAAGATGTTCGTAAATGCCATGTTTCGCTCTTTGTCAATGGTGGTATTGCAAAACTTAATAAATTGGGAAAGGACGTGTCAGGTCAATCCTTAGAAAAGAATTAGCATGTACCTAACATGAACTATCTAGTGAATTCTTGTCAAAACAAACACGAAACTCTTGTATTTTGAAATGTCAGCAAAGAAGTGCAAGCACACATCAAGAAAAATTCTGTTATCCTTGACAAACAAAACAAAAATCTTAAATCCCTAGTGTCACAAATAGTTATTAACATGCTTTAAAATATGCCTTTTAAGAAGTGCAATCACATCAGTGAAAGGATTTGCAAGCTCAGGGTTAAGAAAGGGGCAATAAATACAGTGTTTGCTGGTCTGTGGTGGAATGATCTTTGGATGACCTGAAGATTGAGTTATTGCTTCAGAGACATGGAGAACATTCCCCTTTGGTAAAGCGCGGAATTAATGAGTCTGGCTGGTCATCATGCTTCAGTAAAGTAAGGAAAATTAGACCGAGACTGTCTGTCAGTCCTTGTCAAAAGGCACCTGTAGCAGGAGTCCGGCCTCAACAACCTTCCCTTAAGCCTCTGCTCTCCTCTCTCTTCCCACACCGAACACGTACACCAGCCTTGCAGCACCCTTCTTACACCACACATTGGTGCGAAGAGACTGAAGTCCAAGTTTCCAGATAGAAAATAGAGGAAAAGAGTTCAGAAACTGAAATGCTGATTCTCCTTGTGAAACCACGGTTGGAAAAACTATTCCCCAGATCTGCAGTCACACTAATAGCCAAGAGAGGCTTGAGATGAAACATGAGGAAAAAGTGGCTTTGCAGGAGGAATGCAGACATGGCTATGTCACTTCTGTAGGCTCCTTTGCCCAACCAAAACCCAACCGTGCTCTCCAGCGAAGCCAGGCAGAGCTGCCTCTGGGTGTCCTACAGGCTCTGCTGGAGCATCGTGCGCAGGGCACTTTGAGCGAGAATTCTTGGGTTTGTCCTTTTTTATTTCCTGAATTCTGTACCAAGCTTTATAAGGAGAGGATAGATCTTTAGAAAAAATAGCAGCAGCTGGATAATTTAATAAAAGTTAGTTTAGAAGTTAACATTAATTTTAAAGTTAGCAATTGTCCTTAAAACTACCTTATGCATAATCATGACTCTTAACTTATGAAATTTTCTTACCATACATCAGAAAATATTAAAAGATAACGTCAGATACGTAATACCAGTAAAATACTCTACACTGACTTTCCTGTGCTTTACTATAAAAGTATTTCAGGTCAAATTTAAGCACCAGCAGAATCCCTAAGTCTAGTTCCTCTTAGGCACATTAAAAAAACCCCAACCTTTGCAGATATTTCTTACCGTACGAACAGAAGACATTTCAGAGAAATGGGTTTGAAAGAAATCCCTTTTACAACATTCAAGTTGCAAATGCAGAGAGACAGGTATTTCTGAGCACATTTACCTAGCATCATTTGCATAATATGAGCCAATGCAAACATTCACTCTCCATGACCTGCTCTCAGGTCGATCTCAGCACCAGCAAGGAGATGCCAGACCTGGCCGATGGCATTCAGCGAGGTGCAGGGGCCACACAACTCTCATGTGTCACCTGAAGAGACATCTCTGTTGGGACTGCAGTATTCAAATACCTGCAAAGATGTACACAAAAGCAGCTTGGCAGGGTTTGAAGCTCCACTTTGGTGCTGCAACTTGCAGGCTCCAGACCATTAGCTGGAAGCACAGTGCTGCACACAAGTGTGTAAAAAGCAAATGGTTTCTCCAGCAGGGCTGATGTGATCCCACCAGTGTCCCAGCACTAGGGAGCACAGTCCTAGTGTGAAGGGGACCTACATGAAGCAGCTTGGGGCTGGTGCGGAGGTAGGGCTAATGGACCTGGGTGACTGGATGGTGGAGTGCTGCTCCCTGTAGGTGTCCTGATTTTGTTTGTTTCTAAAGCTGAGGAGTCCCAGCTGTGATACACACAGGGGACTGAGTGCACACTGCACAAGGATTTTGGACAGTTTCATGCAGTGAGTTCAGCAGAGGGACAAGTTCAAGACTAAGGCACCAGATGCCAGGATGAACCTGACTTGCAATGTACTCTTTGTTTGTGTGTGTCAGATGAGGGGAATAATTTTTCAAACCATGAGGCCAGCTCAGCAAGGATGTCTCAATTATCCAAAATCAATCATTGCAACTCCAACTTTTTTTTTACCTGTCCAGCATTAGTAGTTGAGTCAGGAGTTATTACTGTAACTGTACAGAAAAGTATGAAATCAATAACACAGCCTGATCTGTGGAGTGTTAAACAAAAATCAGCAGCTCTGAACATTTCAGACATTTGACTTGTACTTGAAATTCATCAGAGACACTCAACAAATTTATGTAAGAGCTTATCTTGCAGTGTTTACTTATTCATGGCCTACTGCAGTACCAGACCCCACTTCTTCATGGGGAGGATGTGACGCTTGTCTCTACAGTCTGCGCCTTGGACAGTCCCCGCAGCAAGTTTCATCAAACTGTTACAGGACAGATGGCTGAGGAACAAAGCATATGAAATTAGCGTTCACGTTATTCTTGCTTTCTGACTAATCACTAAGCACCAAAGCAAATAATAGAAGCAGTTTAAGCCAATACAGACACCAGGGTAGAATATAATCTACCAGAAATTGGCATAGTTGGGCTCATTTTGAAATTTTGGCCTTAGTAAGAGCACACTGCAGTGATTGACACCAGCAGCCACTGCCCAGAAATGGGAACCTGCAGTACTTTAAACAGCTGATCACAGTGGCACTCTGCACAGCACAAACTCATACTGACTTGTGCTGGTATTTTATGCAGAAAACCTTTTCCAAAACCTGCATCCTCCTTTTGTTTTCCCAGAGATGAGACAAACAGTGCTGCTGGGAACGGCTTAAAATTTAAAAAGGAAACAGCCCTACCTTCATGCTTTGCTCTGCACTAAAATGAGCCAAGGGCCTTTCCACCATTCTGATTTGGGCACCCCAGAAAGCCTCAGGTGTTGTGCAGCAAACTCAGTGCTCAGAGAGGCAGAAGCAGAATTGCAGGTGCCCCGGGGACTTCTCGGTCGAGTGCCCAGAGTACAGTGGCACCTCTGGGTCACTGACTACCAAATAAAGATTTTCTAGATTATAATCTTTTACTTTCCTACCTACATGTCATCTCAGAGTTCTAAGTATGAGCAGTCTCTACCACAGATTGAAAAGGATGGTGGATATAAAAAATGAGAATGCTTCTTAGCATGAAGACAGAGGTTTTTTTCCAAAACAGTCTTTCTAAACTTCTTGAAACTTGTTCTTCTTCATTTATTACCTTCTTCTTTCCTTTTTTATTTTAAGCATTTTAAAGTGATTTTGTTGGTTGATTTCCAGGCAGGAAAAAAATCAGCACCCCACCTACCTCCCCTTTTTGCCTCAGCTTAACAGTTTTAGGGATCTTTAATCAGAGCCAGTTCAAGAATGTCTTCCCCTGATACAATCACTTGAATTTACTTCACTCTCACTAGAAGAGTTTGCTGAAATACACAGACATGGTTGGTCAACTTAGTGCTCTGCATATTCAGTAGCTATCAGCTCATTGTAATCATTAGATAAAAAGCTGTCTAAACTGATCATCCATACTAAATTCTCACAAATACATAATTAATGTAATCCTGGTGTCAGTTTTCTATTAATTATCTGAGATCTCAGCCTATAATGAAAAAGATATAATAATAATAATAATAATACATGGTGTCATTTTGTAAATTGAATCCTGTCCTGTTTAAAAGTGTGAAAAAACAACATCATTTTTAAAGTGGATAAAATAGATAGCACATATGATATATGAATCATTAAAGAAAAAACATATGCTATTCCTTCTTCTTACTGCCATGAAAATTTTATAATTCTTCTGACGACATGCATGCTCACTTAGTAGTTTATCTGATGATGTGAATGCATATTTTTAAGATTAGATTCACATTATCACATTATTTTGTTCATGCAAAGGGATTTTCTCGTCTTAACATTAAGCTACAAAAAGAACATTTCAAAAAAAAAAAAAAATTAAAAAAGAGTAGGCAGGTGCATCCAGTAAGTTATGGTAAAACCCNGTAAGTTATGGTATAACTCTTATTTAAGAACATACTAAAATTTAGCTTAAGAGAATTCTATCAATAAATGGAAAGACTGTGATTTGGGAAGCAGCAAGTTCCAGCAGGTGGAGAAAGGCGAGAGATGAGAGAGCCAGACAGAGGATGGGGATGTGACAGGGGAGAATGCTTGTTAGCTGGGGTCAGTGTCATAACAGAGTTTTTCTCCAAAATAGGCTTTCCATACTTCTGGAAACTTGGTATCTTTAACCATGATTTTCTCCTATTCTTTTGTGTTCTCTGGGTTATCCTTCAACACAATCCAGCAGATCGGTCAGAGAAAATTAGCAAAGACACAATGGTGTACATAACCTTTTATTAAAATCCCTGGAAGCTGAGGTCAGACTCACTAGTTTAAATTGTTCAGCTTTCTTACAGTTCTTTTTTTAATGGCCACGTTTAGTTTTCTATATCCCCTGGGTAAATCCCCCACAAAGAAGAAACATTACCAAAAATAAGAATATCTTCAGTCTCCTTTTTAATGCATAGAGTTTTGCTTTGTCTACCTCAATGATTTTATCTTACAAATCACTTTTTCAAAAGTAATTGCTTATGCCTCTTATTTCNTTAACTAACAAAAAAAAAATTTAAAAAAAAAAAAAAAAATTAAAAAAGAGTAGGCAGGTGCATCCAGTAAGTTATGGTATAACTCTTATTTAAGAACATACTAAAATTTATCTTAAGAGAATTCTATCAATAAATGGAAAGACTGTGATTTGGGAAGCAGCAATTTCCAGCAGGTGGAGAAAGGCGAGAGATGAGAGAGCCAGACAGAGGATGGGGATGTGACAGGGGAGAATGCTTGTTAGCTGGGGTCAGTGTCATAACAGAGTTTTTCTCCAAAATAGGCTTTCCATACTTCTGGAAACTTGGCATCTTTAACCA
>VXBH01001548.1:23776-49467 GCA_013400035.1 Rynchops niger | reverse complement strand
GTTCAGCTTTCTTACAGTTCTTTTTTTAATGGCCACGTTTAGTTTTCTATATCCCCTGGGTAAATCCCCCACAAAGAAGAAACATTACCAAAAATAAGAATATCTTCAGTCTCCTTTTTAATGCATAGAGTTTTGCTTTGTCTACCTCAATGATTTTATCTTACAAATCACTTTTTCAAAAGTAATTGCTTATGCCTCTTATTTCACACTCATCTGTTCTGTAACACTGGACCTCGGGTGGTGTCAAGTGACACAGTTTCTCTGCGTACCAGTACCAATTTACATCAGCTGAGGGATTGAACCTTTCCATTTCTCATTTCTTATTTTTATTCATCCCTCCTCATCCACAAGGAAAACTGTAGCATTAAAAGAAGGGATAATGGTTTTAAACTAAAGGAGGGTAGATTCACACTAGACATAAGGAAGAAACTTTTTACAATGAGGGTGGTGAAACACTGGAACAGGTTGCCCAGAGAGCTGGTAGGTGCCCCAACCCTGGAAGCATTTCATGTCAGGTTGGATGGGACTGTGAGCAACACGATCTAGCTGAAGATGTCCTTGCTTAGTGGAGGGTGCTGGGCTGGGGTGTTCAGCTGCCATTCACTGCTATTCTCATACCATGAGAAGACTACAATAAAGAAAAATGTCAATGTCTGTCTTTCAAAAGAGTTGATTCAATCAGAAACAAGAAAAAGGAGTTTGAGATTATTTAAATAGTGGAAAAACTTCACATGAATTATGATGACTCCTAAGGTTGGAAGGGAGATTGTGGAATCTCCATCCTCAGGGATTTTCCCCATCCGAATGGACAAAGTCCTGAGCAACCTAACCATTAAAGTTACCCTTGCTCAGAGCAGGAAGCAGACCTGGATGACCTCCAGGAATTCCTTTCAACCTAGAATGAAGAATTACATGAAATTTTAAAAGAAGTTTAAGATTTGCCCTATGAGAAAATCTTACCAACAACATCCTTCTTCAGTCAGGTTGTCTCCTATTAGAAGCTTACTGGTATTCAAGATATTCACAGTATGATGTCCTGTCTTAATTTCTTATGCAGAAAACAGAGCAGAAAAACTAACAAAAGTCATGTCACTACTCACAACACAAACTTTTGGAAGCAGTTAACACATCTTGCTTCTCTCCATTCTGAGTTTTTGCAAACACAATCAGATGTTGCTGCATGCATTGCAGTTTGAAGACTTTCCTTAGTAATCATAATGGACTAATTTGCTGATTTTTACATTTTTATTATTGTTGTTGCTATTATATCATTAGTGATATAAGATGAAATCTGTGACTCTTAGGAGTCTTGCCTGTTGATGAACAATGTTTGGGTTACGTGTCAAATTTTCTTTAAAAAAAAAACTAAAAAATCTAAATAGTTGACAAATTTAGAGGAAGTCTCAGGATGAAAGTTTCATCTTTTTATGTTTTCTTATAAGTAGTATGAAGGTAAATGTTAAATAAGAACAAAGTCAACATTAATGGAGATTTGCTATGCTATTCCAAGCAGTAGCCTGTAAATTATTCAGAACTTAAAAATGAAAATGCAAAGTGAAGATGTAAGGCTTATTTATCATATTATGGAAGCTCATATTAATCATATTAAGGATTGTTCTCATAAGTGGCATGTGTTTCCTTTGAGAAATACTGTGTTTTATGTCTATTTCCCCAGATGATGACCACTCTGCATGATTCCAGAGAGGCTGGACTGATCAGAGCTTAGCACAGAGTAAGGAAGCAAGAGCTCCAGATGTCTCTTTTTTGCTGCTCGTGCCTGCATACTTGATCCTGTAATACTAAAATGGACAAAATTGTTTCTGGGTGCAAGGTGCAGTCCCTCAGTGACTCCTGGCATGTCATTTAACCACATCCCTTTCCACTCTTATAAAGGTCATATTAAAATCCTGTTTACTTGAAGTAGAGGTCATTGTAATACCAAAGCAATTAATTAATCAGGACTTAACTATGGCCTTGCTCAGCCTTCAAGAGTGTGCAGGCTGGAGGACTATCATAAACCACTAGTTCTTTCCTCCACCCTATCAGATACCAGGAGGGAGGCAATCCTCAGTACCCTTGGAGATATAAAACAATTTTTGCTAGCAGTCAGGTCCTATAAATGCAGACTCACATTCCAGGTCTGTGCAGCATCCAACACACCTTGATGAGGGTAGAGAGGTGTAACACACGTGGCACAGTGCAGGTCAAGACATAGAAACTCCCAAGAGAAATACAGATTGAACATCCTCAGGGAACCCCCCTCTCTACTCAGGATGGCTAACCTAGACTTACAATTCATACGAATAATCCATACATTTGGCCTCCCTCAATTCATTTGTGAGGCAATTGTCCATGATAGAACCAGTTTTAGATATTGGAGGTTTGCACACTAAACATCAAAGCACTAAATGCACTTCACACTCTCTCCCGGCGATGGGTCACCACCTTACAAAACAGACTTTCCTTTCTGAGCAGAAACAAATTGCTTCAGAGTCAGTGGATACTCAGTGTGCTCTGTACTCTGTGCAGATCAGTGATGGTGCTTCCTTTCCTATAATAATAATACTCAAATAGCATGACTGACCTGACTGAATAGCCTGTGAGATGTGCCCTATCTCTCAGAAACAATAGATTTGCCATAGGCTGAGATTATTAAAAAGATATTTGAAAATAATTATTTTGGTGACTATATTTCATGTAACGGGTAATCTGGGAGAGAACGACAAAGCTGACTTTATTTGCAAATTCAAATTATGCCAAGGGGAAGGCTATGTTTTCCTGGATAATAAATAAACAGTAAATTGTTCTTCCAATCTGGAAAGCTAGGAGAAAAATGACATTTGTATTCTTTGGGGTTTGTGAGTGCTCATATTATTACATTCTCATTTTTACTGAGCAGGGAAGTAATAATACTTGAACGTGTCACATCAGGAAGAACAGCATTGCAAAATTTCAGAATAATAACAATGTGTTTGGGGCTTTGCTCCACACTGTTAAGGATTTTGGAAAATCCTGAAGGGGAAAAAGAAAAGGGAAGTCACGGCAGTACCTGGGCCTCGTGTTTTTCGATGGGATAGGTTCCCATTTTCTGTGTCTCCCAGGAGTTCTGCCATGGTGTTTACCTGAAGAGGTGGATAATAAAGCAGTGCCTCCTCTCTTTTGATAGGACTTTCATGTTGCTTGATGCTAATCTATTCTTAGAAATTAACTAATAACAAAAATAACCTAGTGAATGACTGCTAAACTGTTTAAAAACAAACCTTGTACAAGGCATAGAGTCTGGTTATACTTAAGATTAGTTATCTCATGGGGAAGATATTTTAAATTACATTCCTCCAATTTTTTCTCTCTCCCTTTTCAGCATGCAGCCAGTCCCATAGCTGTTATAAAGCACAAGAAAGGGAATTCTCACATTCACTGGACACAATCATTTTCTGAAAATTGGATGGTAATGCAACATGGCATGGTTTTGTAACAAGACGTACAGAAAGGAGAATAAAACTGTTTCAGAAAGAATTGCCTGCTCCCCAGCTTTAGTTCTCATCCTAAAAATATCTAGACCTCTCATTAATTTAATTTCCTTGACTGATGCATAGATTCTGTCCATTTTTTCTGTGAAAAATACCTATGGATACTGCATGAATCAGAAGCATAGCTCTCTGTGAAAACAGAGATCTGAGGAAATACTAAAAATATAAAAAGTGGAACAAGAAAACACACTTTCTCATTTGAACTAGCCACTTTCAGAGCACATTGCATATTTCTGACAAAAAAGTTAAGGCAAATAAGAAAGGAAGAGGGAAAGCAAGGGATCCTGACCACATCTTGCACCAAAGTCACTAACAGTTTAAATGAGATTTAGCTTGTGTTTTGCATTTTTTTTTTGTCTTATAGCAGTACTAGGTTATTGCCACCAAGCAGCTTGTCTCTGCACCCCAACTCTTAGTCACAGCTTTTAGCATACATTCAGGGGGTCCACAATCCTGCAGAGAGCATTTATCCCTTCAGACAGCAGGATGGTTTCACCATGATCTTCAAATACCCCCTCTCTAATTTCCATTTGGTTTCAAATTATAATTCAAGACTAAGCCCTTGCTTTTCAGACCTGTATGAACTTCCCCCATCTCAGCGTCTGACCTGAAAGACAGTTAGCCCCTTCCCTCTTCATTTTACCCCTTATGTTTTGATTTTCTCCCTTGATTCTTACATTTGTACATATTCATGATTCTTGCACAATTGTACCTATTCAGATATTTATGCAATTAGCCCATTCCATGAGCTTCAGTTCTGCCTGGCTCCTCTGTGCTCCCTTTGTGTCTGAGCCAGATGAGCCAGCAGCAGAGACAAGAAAGCAGAACAAAGTCATTGCTCAGTTCCTGGGTCAGTTGGTAGCTGAGATAGCCTCAGGGATAATTTGGAACAGATCAAAATCAAAACAAGATAATAAGAGAGTCATGCAAACATATAAATCAATACTCTAATAGGTTACTGAAGTCGCAGCTTGATCACTGGCAGCAGCCTGCGAACATAAAATAAAATAGCTACAGCAGGAGGTGAAATTTTTAAGTTAGCAGCGCTAATGAAGTGCAAATCTTGCTGAGATATGCAAAAAAGAAAATTATATACAACTAATTCTCCAGAACTTGGTGTGCTTTGATCTACCTGCAGCTCCAGTGGCCAGTAGAAACATGGGTTTCAGCCAACCGTGACTCGGTAACTAACTTTCTGATTTAAAAAAGCTGCTGAGCACATGCTCCTACAAAAGTGAATAGGAATGAGATGTGCCTACGTGCCAAAAGTTTAATCTTCTGAGTTTACAAGTGTAGGTATAGTGGGTTTGAATGTAGCGTGGCATATGAATGTTTTCCTGAATTAGGATTCAAAACCTTATGAAAGCATGAATCTGTGCACCTCACTGCCTTCAGATATTATCAAGGCCAAGGAATAGTAGGAAAGAAAAAGAATTCAGTTTCAGTATGGGTAATAATATGTGCAACTATGGCTGAAAAAGTAAAAAAATTCTGAGCCCAAAAACTGCTTCAGTTTGGAAAGGAACTTTTCTAAAAAGGAAGGCATTACACAACTATTTACGCTTAATGTTTTACACCCTTTTCTCGCGTATCTTGTGCTGTCTATAGTCAGAAAAGCTTATTGGAAAACTTCTGTGTGTACGTGAATACAGCTTTTCTTGTTTTGTCAGTGTTAGGATATATGCCAATTTGAATATCTGCTCCTTGAAATTTAAAAGATACTCATAAGACTGGCAATGCTGTCATAAATCAGGATGGAGAAGGTGGTTAAACCTGAAGCATTTTCAGATTAACATCTACTACTTAGAAACAGATTCTTTGTCTGAAAATAGTTATGACTGAAAAGTTTGCAGATAGAAACAAGCAACAGGCATGAAAGCAAAAGTATTTTTAGAGACATTACATTACATTTCATAATTTTAATTTCACAAGAAGAAATTAACCTTAGTGTTAACTGGTGTACCACTGTGATTGCCGGTCTAATTCAGATGCAATTGCATCTAAATTTTTACATTAGCATCAAATCGCCTATCAGCAGGAAGTTTGGAAATCTGTATGAAAAGGGAGTAAAAAAGCATGAAAAATACAGCTTGAAAGACATTCATATTTGTGTGTGTGTGTACACAAACAACCCATGCTAAACGCAGTGTGACAATAGATGTACCAACTGACATTTTACTAATAAAAGCAAAGAAAACCATACTTGCGCTGGGACCCCTAATGCGTAACCTCTGTGATGGCTGTTCCTCCCCTGAGGAGTCCCTGGGTCTCCCCCCAGGTCACAGGGGTCTGTCCCCTCGTGTGGCCGCCGGTGGAGGCAGGGTGCCTGGGGAGGGATGCGCAGAGCAGCGAGCTGACCCAGCCACTGGCCAGGGCCTGCCGTGGTGAAGCTGCTCTGTAGGTATGGAGCACTGAGAGGTGCTTCCGGAGCACAGACAAGTGCTCCTGGAGCACAACCGTCCACCAAGCGGGAAAACACAGATTCGCTGCCCGAGCAGGAAGCCACCCACCTGGGGATGACCTGCCATGGATGCTTTGATGTCATTTCTTTGGCTGTGGGATTTCTCTTTTAAGAGCAGTTGCTTCTTTTAGGCAAAATGCCGATCCATAAGCTCTCAGAACTCATTTCATTCCAACAACTGCTCCAATACTCTGGCTTTCCACAGTCCAATTGGCAGTTGTGAAATCAAAATCATACTTTTAATAAAGAGCGGACACATGAGAGAAGAAAACGCAGACTTTGAAGGCTGTGTGAATGTGCCTTTTCTACAGTTAACTATGTTTTATCTTTGAGAACACTTAAAGTCCTTCCAATTTATTGGACCATTACCACTGCTCCATGTCTTTCCGTCAGCAGTAGGATCTACAGCAGTACTTGGAGTCAGTGTGACTTTTCTTACCTTACATGCAGCAGCAACTGACAAAGGTGCTTCTGTAAATAAAACAAACAAAATACATTATTCATAGCTCTTTACAGGGATGCAGCTGCTTCTCTCCACAAGGTTTTACATGACATTTCAGTTAAACTGAAAGAATGTTACCATAGTACAACTTCATTTAAGATGTTATATTTTTGTTTACTTGTCAAAACTGAAGATTGAAGGGAGCTGTTTTTTAAAGGAACACCAAAGTTTCAAGCATGATAGAAGCAGACTCGGGGGCATGCAAATAGTTATACATGCAACGTGGGTAACAGGAGCTAGGTCTATTGTCTTTTGCAGCTCACGTCTGCACTTGAAGCCAATTGGAAGCTCAATAACGCTGCAAGCACTACTTTAATCCCAAATTAATTTACTCTGCCTCTCACAGTGGTTATTAGCTTGGATGTTATGCAAGCTCACATATTATGCATGGCCACAGTGTTTTTGATCAAACCATAATAAATATCCTTGTTCCTAAAATGCATTTTTACTGACCTTCAGATGGTCCCTGAAAAAGGGTAGCTATGTGGTTTGTGGTTGGTTAACTCACCTGAGATCATGCAGTTCCTCATTTTGTGGCCTGCTCTGGGGAACAGCCTGCTAAAGGTGAAGAAATGTGGATGTGCTGGACTCCTCGCCTTGCCTAATGAATATTTGGAAGCAATTTTGGAAGCAATTCAGCCAAGCAAAAGCTTTAAGCTTCCTCACTTCACCATATTTTAATGTCCATAGTTTTTCCCTCTATGCATTCCATAATTAGGAGCAGTATCATCCTTCCCTGGTTTCTTTAAAAATTCACCAAAACCAAAATGCAGAGTCTTCCCTAGACTAGATGACAATAATAACATTTTCCTAATACAGCAAAAAACAAATGTAGCTGCAGCTATTTTTCTACCAGCCTGGAGGCAATACTTGTAAACCCCTTACAGGAAGTTCACCCCTTAAGGTGAACTTTCATGCACCAGGACCACTTTGTTAACTTAGAATGCTCTCAGACAGCTTTGCTTGACATTTTACAGTGATGGACAGCTGCATTAAACAATTAAAATAGACAGAGATTTCTAAAAGGGTTAATTGTTTGTGTTTATAATCCCATTGGTATGTCAGACAGATGTGGACAGTTTTGCAGATCCTCTCAGTGGACTTGCCAGACTGAAGCTGCACCCAACTCCCTCACCAGGTGCGAGAGGTGGTGTGTGCTACGGGACGTACTGCTGCATGCACAGGGCAGCTTACTGTGGGCGCATCATGGAAGATCAGGAAGCAGCAAGACTGGGAGTTTGCTGATGTTGGCAATTCTCCCCTTGGGATGCTGGTAGCTCTGCAACAGGCAGTAACCGTTCCCCTTGCTGGAGCGTGGGCAGCTAAGGACCTTTCCGCTGTTAACAAGCCAGGAAAGGAAGAAACTGTGCTAATGGTATGACAGAAATCACATTTCTCAGCAAATGAGAATATGTTAAGGATATGTCAGGTTTTTGTCCTTTATTTTCAGAGTTTTGCTAAATTACAAATGGCAGCTTGAGGCAGGAGAAACATGACAGTGAACTCCCTAAATACCATCCGCTAATTAAGTGATGATGCAAAACCAGTGCTAGAAAAAAGTGCTAGCTTTGCATTTGTCAGATGACAACAGAGGCTGTTCAAATACTCCTGCTGTGTGGTGTATGACTCTTCAAACTAAACTGGTCTCAAATTCATTTTTGAGAGGAGAGTCTGCAAAACTGACGCAAAGAAAACAAAATACTGCTGCAAAATTTTCACTACAGCTTCAGACTTGTTGACCTAAAACATGTCTAAACTCTCTAGGTCCTCCACATGTGTTTGGTTTCAAGTAAATTTAAGACAATACATGTTTTGCACAAGAACACCAGGCAAGTGGCAGTGCAAGGACGGTTTTGAACCAGCTCCAGTATGGACACCATACTATCCATAGGATTTGCTCTCAAGCTGTTAGTTATGTTTCCCTGCCCCTTTCTTCCCCTCCAAGAAGTAAAGCAGCCTTGCAGCTACTCTGTCAACTGGCAAAAGTTTCCTTTAAAGGACTACAAAATCATCTTGCCAGAATATGCTAGCAGGCATAGCTAGGACAACAGTACTTGCTTCTGCAGCAAAGAGAAATTAGATTAAAGCAGGAAGGGGTGGCAGGTAGGGGACCCAAGTTTTCAAAATTAAAATACAAAAAAACCCCATGAATTGAGTGAGTTTGCACTAACTGTTGCAAAGTTAAGCATTAAGATCTGTTCATTTTTACACAGCTGGTCTAGTTATTGCCACCACAAGTTGAGGATTTCTGTTTAAGCTCCTGCCCCACTTTCCCTAGGCACCGCTGATCACTCCACCACCACTACCTCTGGCTTCGCTGTAGCAGGGGCACCTCACAGCTCTGTTGTCCCCACTAGTTAAAGCTGGGGCCTTTGGGAAAATGTTTTGGCTTCCTCTAGACCTGCATAACCATGTTTCTTTCCCATTGGAAACAGAGCAGAGAGGGACATGCATCTGTTGTTCTGGCTTGAAGCTGGGACATAGCCAGGACAAGCAGGAGTCTGCAAAGTTCTTTTGGGTGAGCCTGCAAATGTAGCCTTGTGTTATTACACTCATTAGCCCACCCCTGACCTAGAACAATTCAGCTGTCCCACATGTGTGCAGCACCCCAGGGCTGTTACCCCTATTTGTCTCTCTACTGCTAAGCCCCTGTCCAGAAATGGGAGGGCTTGTTTCCCAGCGCTGATAAAAGTCTCTCTCTTGCCCAAAATCATGATGGGAATCTACGGCTTAATTCAAAGTGGATACAGCTATGCTAGATCCAATATCCTAATCATTTTGTACTCTGTTAAACCCCAGCTTATAGCCTGCTCCCATAACAGTGCTGTGATTTTGATGTAACTGATCTCACAGAGTAGAAAATATTGAGGAACATCAAAAACTTACTTGCCATACAGTGAGGCTGGTTGATAAACACCACTTGCAAAACATTTGCTTTTCAAAAGAAAAAAAAAAAAAGACCATCTATCTGATAAAACCAAACTAATAAAGGATATTTGGCCACCTGTCCTTTTTTATAAAGCACACAGATTCATGGTACATTCACAATATCTCTACTATTTCCAACTTCTGCAGCAAACTACACATCTGATCTTTCCTTCATTTACCCCTAAAGAAAACAGGAATAACAGTGCCCATAAGTGCAAGTAAGACAGTATAATTTGGTGTGTGTTTTTTCAATATACTGTATGAGAGAACAGCAGGAAGTTATCAAGTCCATGCTTACTTTCAACATTTTATTCCTGATATTACGAGGAATAGCCCATTAAATATAAATAAATCCCTTTAAATCCTCTTCCTTAGTTATTGTGAAAACAGATATTTTGTCTGGCCTTCAGGTTTTTGTATACCTATTGCATTCCCTCTCACATTACTTCAAGCCTCCATACATCACAGGTTGCCAGAGGCACCTCCAGGGCTGAAGGCAAGACGTAATTTTGCAGATACAGCTAAGCAGGCTCTGCAGGAGAGCTAGGACTAAAGGCTGGGGAACTGCAGAGAACCTGGGGGGCTCGGGGGCTCAGGGCAGGCTGGGAATGGCCAGCGAGGTCCATGAGGGGCTCAGGACTGGCCAGAGAAGGATTAGCAATCACTGCCTGTGCATGAGCTTCTCTGTTCCCAAGAAGATATTGAACTCAATATTAGTGCTCCTCCACAAGAAAACAGCACTCCTCTCTGCCCAGCACCTTCACTACATTGCCTCTCCGGTGGGGTGTGGGAGTGCGAGTCAGGGTGAGAGCTACTGAGAGCCAGACTTAGCCATCCTCCTACCCTCTAGGTCCTTCCTCCCTCCTTACCTAAGATTAGGCAAGGGTTTATGCTTGGAAATAGCAAGACTGGTCAAGAAAATAAAAGCCAGGAAGTTTGAATCACTGAGTGTCCAGAGTATGTCTGTAGCTGGCAGCGGAGCTGGAGGGATACAGTTCACATTTAAACTGAGCTGAGACTGCAGGACAGGATAAGCACAGTGGGTACAGAGCAGACTTACTCTTTGCCGTCAGTGATTTTTGATTTAGTACTTGTAAAAGACACAAGAATATCAATATATTCATCAATGACCTGGATGAGGTGATAGAGTACACCCTCAGCAAGTTTGCCGAAGACACAAAGCTGTGGGGGTTGGCTGACACACCGGAAGGCTGTGCCGCCATACAGAGAGACCTGGACAGGTTGGAGATCTGGGCAAAGAGCAACCTTATGAAATTCAACAAGGGCAAGTGTAGGGTGCTGCTCCTGGGGAGGAGTAACCCCATGCACCAGTACAGGTTGGGGGCTGACCTGCTAAAGAGCAGCTCGGCAGAAAAAGATCTAGGGATCCTGGTGGACAACAGGATGACCATGAGGCAGCAATGTGCCCTTGTGGCCAAGAAGGCCAATGGCACCCTGGGGTGCATCAAGAAGAGTGTGGCCAGCAGGTTGAGGGAGGTCATCCTCCCCCTCTACTCTGCCCTGGTGAGGCTGCACCTGGAATACTGTGTCCAGTTCTGGGCTCCCTGGTTCAAGAAGGACAGGGAACTGCTGGAGAAGGTGCAGCAAAGGCCTATGAAGATGACTAGGGGACTGGAACACCTCTCTTATGAAGAAAGGCTGAGGGATTTAGGTCTCTTCAGTCTGTAAAAAAGATGACTGAGGGGGGATCTTATCAACACTTATAAATACTTCAAGGGTGGGTGTCAGGAGGATGGGGCCAGGCTCTTCTCAGTGGTGCCCAGCGACAGGTCAAGAGGTAATGGGCACAAACATGAGGAGGAACTTCTTTCCTTTGAGGGTGGCAGAGCTGGAACAGGCTGCCCAGAGAGGTGGTGGAGTCTCCGTCTCTGGAGACATTCAAAACCCTCCTGGCCACGTTCCTGTGCAACCTGCTCTGGGTGACCCTGCTCTGGCAGGGGCGTTGGACTTAGATGATCTCCAGAGGTCCCTTCCAACCCCATGGTTCTATGATTCTATGAAAGCCATTCGGCATGCTTAGCACAAACCCTGTGAGCTATCTCACAGCCCCAACGGTATGTTGGAGGGCTGCTGGTCGCTCTCCCGCTTTCACTCTACTGTACAATATTTATGTCATACTTGAGCGGAGTTGAATGCAGTTGCCCTGCTGATCCTGCTGCCAGACCCTGCTCGCTTTCAGTATTTTCCTGACACTGGGGTCTGTTATTTACACTTCTTATTTATCTGGGATGGATTAAAGCAAAATAAAATATGCTTTCTCAGTAGCAATCAAAACAGCATAAATACAGCATAAACAGCAAGGTCTTATATGAACAGAATGAATTCTATGGAATATCTACCTGTATAGTAGATTAGGAAGCTAATAAACCTGCCTTTATCTGTACTTGGCAGTCCTCTGAGTATAGTATGTCCTTCTTCCATTTGGTTAACAAACATGTAGACAGTAATCAAAGTAGAACATTACCTCGATGTGGGAGGCGAAAGAATTGCACTGAAGCATCCCCTACTACCCTAAAATAAGAATAATTATTCTTTGTCTCAATATAGATCCTGAATAAGAAAAGAAAACAGTCCTTTGGTAGAAGGGGTGCCCTATATGTCAATTACAGTGGCAGGTCAAGTTATTTGTCACCAATTCTTTTCCATAGGAAAGATAAGCTTTAGTTGTCACACTTGCTTTTAAATTCTAGTGTTTCTCTTGATGGCATATTTTACTTTTCACTAACATCTAGTTCTGTTGACACTGAGAGAGGATTCACAGATCCCCCTGTAAAGCAAATTTATATTCCCATCACTTTTGGTGCCTAGAGGCCTCACATTAAATGTCACCAAAGATTTATTAATTTAAGGATTGAATTATTCTTTTAATGTAGGTTTAACCCTTTCACCAGCATCCCAGGCCTGTCACCCACTCTGAGCTTACAACATAGCTCAGACTGTTAATACCACTGCAATATCAGCTGTACAGCAACTGAGTGTGCCTGATAGGGAATTAAAACCTCCCACGGATGCCTGCATGCCTAGGTCTTCCATGTGTATATGAGCTTGAGCATAATTGAGATAAAATTCTCCACCTACTGTGATTAGCAGTTGGTGATGCAACACTGTAAAGGCATTCCTGCAAGCAAACCAGTCATACTAGTAAATTATCCAAGTGAATATTTTTTTTTCAAGCACAGGTAGTGTCTTATGTAGTCTTGAACACAGACAATAACATCATCCAGGATGAGTGAGAGCAACTTTTGGCCATGGTCTCTCTGAGCCTCAACTACTCAATATGGCAATTTAGGATAGCAAGTACAATGGACTTGTTAAATCTATGCTCATAGAAGTGTTGAGAATCTTGAATGGAATGTGCTGAGGCCTATCATGTATGAAGATTTGTAGACTTCACTAAAATTTTACATGTTATTATGTTTTGAACATATTATTTTCATTTCTAAAATAATTCTATTTTGTTGTTCTAAAAAGATTTAATGTGAATATATTCTATTTTCAGAGTCACTATTTGCATATTTATGTGTTATACAAACTATGTCTTTGATGTTGGATTCCTTCTTATTTAAAACTATACAAAAATCTCATGTAATTTATTTTCAATCCTTCCATAACAAATATTCAGGGTTCTTTCTATCATTTTCCCCTGAGGAAATCATATATGTAGTTTTCACACAAGTCATTTGTTTCTTACAGAAACATTTAGGCCTTTCAAGTTTCTTGATGCATGGGATAGCGTATTTGAATTGAAAGTAGCACACACAGGTTGCTCTAGTGTTTGAAATTCAAAGTGAAGTTTAAAATGAGATATTGTACAAAATTGTCTCATCTGATTTCCTGTCCCTGAATATATTTCCAACAACCCCTACTAAACTAGAGCCTCAGACTTTTTCCCATTCTGCCAAACTTTGTGTTCTAACGAGCAATACGCTGCAAGATATTTTCCAGTTAAAACTCAATTTTGATTTTGTAAAAGAAAATGAAGTGAGAACCAGCAGAAATTGGGACAGGAATTGCTTTATCAGAATGGCTAGACCCTTCTGGGAAATGAATGAGCTAAAGACATTCAGACATTTAAATGGGTATAGACTGAAAATGGAAGAATAAGAGACACTGGCAAAATTGGTCTGTCAAGAGGACTGGCAAGGTATCCTGCTAAACTCTTGCGCTGCCTCTCCATCTTGCCATGTGTCGAACCTCTTCTTTTCATTCCTCTTCAAGCTGAGCTCTGCAATTTCCCCTGCCTGTGGCCTGGCTCACCAGGCTGCAGTGCAGAGCTTGGGTGACTGCATTTCCCAGGCTGGCCCGGCCAGATTTCCATTCTCTCTTAGACGTCCCATTGGGAGCTGTAAACATTATGAATGCATAGAGACATCAAGAGTGGGTCTGCATGCATAGCATTACAGACACTATGTGCTACTATAACACAGGTTTGCACACACACCCTATCATACCATAAGCTTATTATTTTCAGCCATCCACAAACTCCTCCTGTTCCTACATCTCCTAGAGGATAGGCTTCTCTAGTCCTTTGTTTCGTTTTTTTCTCTATTGACTTTCCTCTGTTGCCACAGGGTGATCCACCTGCCAGCCAGTCATGGCAATGCTATGGGTTAACCTTGAAGATTGCATGGGTTTCCAAGACGTGGGGAGTAGGATAACTACAACCATTAGCTTAATCTGTGGTAGATCTGTGAAGGGAAACCTAGACTGAATTTACTAGCCACCCTCATAGCAACAATATGACCTTAATTACTCAGCCAGGGTGATATATTTACATAATCTTGGTTACGAAAGAACACACACTTAACATTATTTTCCATTATTCCTCATACTCTTGAGGGAAAACTGTTGCAAAAACAATACCTGGAATCAAATTTGCAATGTGTCAGGTATCTTCATCAGCATTTTTCTGGTCTTTTTTGGCTCCCAGAAATTCCTTATATTATATATGTTATTCCTTTTATATACATACACAGATGAGTCACAAATCTACTGTCATAGTAGCTGATGCCATCCTCTAATAGCAAACATATATTAGCAGTACTGTGATCCCAAAGATCTCAGAGGTGGCATATCTGCTCTCCAGAACTTCCATCACTAAGGTCCTCTCGTGAAGCACAACTACAGCCTCAGATTGGTAAGTACCTAATCTGCAAAACAGGCTCTAACACATCAGTTTCAACGAAGTGTTAACAGATTTCCCACAAAGGGGCTTGGTCCAAAATTCATGTCACTTTAGCAAATACAGAGATGTTCATAACCCATCCCTATCAGTGGCCATGAGGTCACTGTATATTTAGTAAGTGTATCTTCCTTAACACCTTTTCACAGGATTTTGTACCTCCACCATTCTCCCAACCCCACTAGCACATTCTTACATAGACTGTACATTAACAGTCACAACTTTTATGAAACCTACCTTAGTTAAAGCTTTAGGATACCCTTAGATGATTATATCTACCAATCAGTGCTCCAGCAAGTCCCACAGTACCATGTGTGAAAGATGTATTGAGAGCTATGAAAAGCTATTGTTGATAATGCTCGAATAAGACATGGGAATAGGCAGGTCTGCTGTCCACAGCGTTAGCACAGCTGCAGCACTTTACTAAAACAGTGGATCATAGACTCTGAAAGCTGCTGAGCGCTGGGTAGGATCCAGCCCCATACTGAACTTGATGGTAATGTCACTGAACTTCAGATTAGCTCCTTGCTGAGTATTAGACCAGTAAGACTGATGGAAGTTGCTTGACCCAAAGGAAATAAAATGAGACAGAGTGACATGAGTGAATGAAAGAAAGAGATGGGGAGGAACAACCTGTGGCTGAAAAACAAATATGTGAAATGATGAAAATTAAGAAAAATATTATCTTAGCTCCTTCTGTTAATACTATGGCAGTGAGTAAAGTATAAGAAAGAGATTAGAAAGTAATAATCTTTTTTCATGACCCATCTTCCCTTGTGTTTTTCCCTGCTGTTGCACCAGTTGCTTTACAGCTGATTCCACATTTATTTAACTTTTGGTTCTCAGACAATTACTCTGTGATTTCTTTTGCTCCTCTTCTGCATACTTCAGAATTGATTTCCAGCCAGCTTTACTCAGACTGCTCCTCATGATTACCAGAAAGACCCCTGGGACTATGCCTCTGAGGCCGAAGTCAACACATCAGAAACTCTCCGTGGGTTTTACAATATTCAGTATTCTTCAGCTCATTCTAATCTAGTGTTGATCAACCTAACAACAAAACAACAATATAAAGGTGGGAGAAATGACTGTGACAATTTCAGCACAAAAGGCACTTGATTTCTCCTATTCCAAGACCTCAGCGGCAGGTCCACATAGTTCAAGTTCACTGCTTTCTCAGCTGATCCAAGAAGCATTAAGGGCTCACAACAAGCAGAGAGGATGGGGGAAAATGATGAGACAGAGACCCAAGATGACAAGCATGATCCTCAGGCCTTGGTCAGCCAGAGTGGTTTGACATACTTAGTTTCTTGATAAAGGGTCTTGGCAATCGTCACTATTTGATGCACATTATTAACTCTCTGTCTGACACTGGCTGGAGAAGAGCTGTTCTTTTATTTTCTGGTGGCACAATGCCAATAGTGAGCAGATTAATGTCCAGAGAGGAGAGGGAAAAATAAGAAAAATTAGGTAAGTAGCATAAAATACATGCAGTACCCAGGTGACTTAAAAAAACATGACAATGACTGGCCTTGAAGTCGTCTGCTCAGACCGGGTTCACATGAAATGAGGATCTTCCCTCTTTGACTCAGCTTCATTTTAGTTCTATATGGAGTCAAGATATTCTGATCCTCAGACAATGCCAGGCACAGCATGAGGCAACACTGCGGTAGATCCTTTTATATCTCAGCGTAAGAAGAAGAAGGAATTTGCACCAGGTGATGGTGAAACATTATGGAGATTCTCTTGCAGGAACAGTGTTCAGTTTGCAAAGATGCACTGAAACCACTTCTCAGCTATGAGTTAGTTTACCATTTTAGACAGAACTGTCATTTATCTTACAGTAACATGCAAAAATTTGCCCTATATCACATCTTGCTTGTAGATTACTATGAGACTGCGATAGACATCACTAACACAGTAAAATACAGCTTTCACCATTTCCACAGGCTGAAAAACATTTTATGGAACATCTCTGTTTTTTTTCACAGTATGTGAAACAATCCATCATGCTTTATTGTACTGACACAGTACTACAGGTAGTTTTTGATCCCCGGAGTTCATGCTGAAAATTAGGTAAGTAATTAGGTAAGTGTAGTGAAGAACACAGAAGGAATTCAGGGCTGTATTAAAAATTTGGCATTCACAGTAGTAAAAGCTGGGATCTTATAGTTTTGCTGGCCTTGTAGTTGTATCTGTTTATTTTGTGGATATAAAATTGAGGTAAGAGAGACTAACATTTTTTCAGAGTTAATATTTGGTATCTACAGATGATGTAGTTTGCAATACAATATACATTCTGGTTCTCCAAGACAAGAGAAGATCCCTGACTTGTGTGGTGCATACAGCTATAATAGACACTATAAAGACATTATCTGCAGTGCTTTTATGGCAGAATGGGGTGAATCCATGAAATTGAAAACAATGTGGTCAGCTTGTCCCTGACTGTGCAAAGACCTACAACATGAGCTATACCTACTCAGTCAAGCTTAATACCTTCCATTTCGGAGGTCCTCACAAACAAAGGAGCAGCTGCAAACAAAACTGTGTTTTCCACTTGTTCTAAAATTTAACTATTATTTAGAACACATATGTTGTTTTTAAACCAGCAATAGTGTATTTTATTAACTCTCTTATATGGTGATTGAAAAGACAAAAAAAAATATAAAAGTAAGAATATATGCTCACTCTACAAGGCTATCTTTTTACTTGCTAAGTAAATACTTGATTTGATTTAGAATAGAATGGTTCAGTTGGAAGGGATTTACAACAACCATATAGTCCAACTGCCTGACCACTTCCATATCTAATAAGGAAATACATGAGACACCCAGAAGGAGAGAATCACTATGTAACATCAACAGCCCCCTTTAAGTTGGAAAAAAAATCCATGACACCTTGAATTTCATGAATAGAAACACATCATATTAAATCTCGTTGAAAATCATTATCCCGAAAATGAAACTTTTAGGATCATTGTAACCCTTCAAAAAGTCTTGCAGGCCACCACACACATTTCACATGTACATTTTAAAAGAAAAATCAAGTGAAACTTGCATTGAAAATTTGGTGGGTCACTGCATATCCACTGCAGGCATCTTGTCCTGGTCCTACAGCCCACCCAGCCCCCAGCTGGAGAAGACAGATGCTGTCACACCTTCAGCATCAGACAAGAGTCACACCTTCAGCATCAGACAAGAAGCAATAATCAGCTTCTGTCTGGCATTTAACTCCTTGATTACCACTGATATCAATTTAAGAGCTAGCAACATTTGTTTTTTTTTCATTAATTTCTCTGGGGATAAAAAAATAAATGAGAGCTCAGTTCCTCTGGCCATTTGCCCCAGCTGTGAGTCATAGGAAAGTATTAATTACTGAAAGCAAAAACCTTTTTGCTGTTATGGCAAATATCCCTTAGAGTTTTTTTCCCACATATTTAATTTTTGACAAATTAATGAAAACAGACTGCTGATTATTTAAAATATGAGCACAGAAGTGCTGTTGCTTTGGTGAGTCAGCTACACACAAAGAAGCTAATACCATTTTGGCTTGAAAATGAAGAAAGTAAGATTAGAAACCAAAATAGTATCTTTAATCTCATCTTTCACTGCAAGAATATATGTATTTGAAGTCTGAGATATCATCTTTTTCTTTAATTACAAGTTGCCTTAAAACACTTTAAAACCTTAACAGGGCATATGACATTGATAAATATGCAGAATTGCAAGCGAGTGAAAATTTAAAAAAACTCTGAGACTCAAAAGCTTTTTTCACAGATTGGCTGAGCAATACAAAGGGCAATTGTACTTTAGAAAGGTTAAAGATCGTTCAGATTTGTCTTCCTTTTTAGTACCTACCCTGGAAAATGTTCAGCAATAATCTCTGATCTCCATATGTGTTTCTGACAGGTGGGAACGAGCAGATTTTAAACAAGGCAGAGAAGAGGAAAAGTGAATGCAATACGAACATGACAGTGAAGAACATAACCGGTTATTAGCATTTGCTTTTCTAAAATACCCTTAGATGATATTATAATTTAAATGTCAATTTTGATTTTTCCACATTAGTACCTTTCCAAGTCTATAAATATAGTGGAATATGTGTTTTTTGTATTTAAATTGTTATTACACTACAGTGTTCAAACTTTTAAACTTAATATCTCCATATAATAAACATATCTATAGTAGTGTCTCAGTTGCAGATATAACCTAAGCATGAAAAATTGCGTAACTGAATGGCATATAACTCTGAGTGGTGCAAACTGTCCTAATCATCTTCACAGATTTTTCTATAAAGTGTTATAATAAAGTTTTTTCTAAAACTTCATTACTAGAGCAATTTAAAGGAACAACTGCTACTTGAGTATTTTGGGCTTTTATGACCACTTGACATGTCTGGAATGAACTCTAATACACTTCAAAGTGAGCGACTTTAAGCCTTGACCTTGATCACTCTACATCAGCTACGAGGAACATTTTCTCTCTGGACGTTGTTTACGAACTCGGTGGCTGTTAGAATAACACACATTTTAGCACTAACCAACAGTAATGTGAAAAAAATACTTGAGATTCACCTTTACTGCATGAACATGATGGACAACTCTCAATGGCTATATCAGATCAAAAATAATGTTTGAAATTAACTTAGCTGAAAAAGCACATGTTTTGACTAAGCCTGCTCTAGACATAGGTTAACTATATCTAGATGTTTCCGGGACTACCCTAGCATTATATTACCTTCTTTCCTCTCCATGCAGCTATTGAGACAGTGTAACCACTTTAACTTTTCACCAAGTATGAGCCCCAGAATTAGGAATTCTCCCCTCACAGTGGCCCATGATGGCAGTGGATTATCTCCTAGCGCAGCCCCAGCAACAGTACATAAAACCTTGGCAACAGACCAGTTAAAGCTGTCTTCATTTTTTTGTTGCTCTCTACTGACTATATACTTGACTGTGATAATTTACGATATCATTCCATTCCCTAAGGACAACAGACATTATCCTTGAATTTTTAATGGCCTTTGTCTTCAAATAGAGAAGGTTCTCAGCATTAGTTATGTCTCTTTTTGCTGTTCATGTATCCGGAGAATCAGCATCCCAAAGTCACACTGGATTTGAGGCAGATCTCAACAAATTCTTCTAAGGGTGGGAAACTAGACCCCATTAAAATTATACTTTCTAGCTCTGGTGGCTGGCTCTGATGGAGACAGGAGACATCTGTCATGTCCAAATGGTGCTGAAAGGATATTAAAAGAAAGGTTTATTTGCACTCTTGTATACTGTTGCTTTAACTGGGAATAAACCTGTTAATTTTAAGTGGTGCTACCAAGTTTAAATTTATTTAGGTGGAGGAACAGAATTTAATTGGAAAGCATGTTACAATAAAGCAAAACAATAGTTAGCTTAGAGTGGAATTATGACGGCAATTAATCCCCAATGACTGTTTTCTCTAATAAGTACTGCGTCCTACAGCTATTCAAAAACTTTCCGTCATAATAACTTTGCAATTGAAATGCAGTTTTTTTCAAAACACAAAATCCTTTAAGGGCAAAAACTTTATTTTGCAAAACATTTTGATATATTTCTTACGAAGTAGGTAAATCAATTTTTGTGTTCTACACAATTCTTAAGGATTTTGTTCTAGTTGTAGTAAGTTCTAGGTTCGGTCTGTAGACATCTAAAACTAAACAAGATGAGTCCTACCTTAATGTTTTCCTGCATATAGAAGAAATCTGAAAGAAGTCCTGAAAAACACACTGTTGATTTCCTCTCCTGACATACCTTCCACAGGTTTTGCCACAGGAGTGGGCAATTCAGCTTTGGCTTATCATGTGAGATCAACAAAACATTTCAAAATTGCAACACTAGCTATAATCCAAAATTATCAGCTTTAAGCAATATATAGACCAACAATTATATAATGGCAGAAATCACCAGACAACACTCAGAAAAGAAGAACACTGAACTGGGCACAGAAATGAATCATCACTCTCCAATATTAAAATATCCATTAAAAATATCAAGATGTCAGTAAATCCATTTATATGTTATGAATAGATGTAGCTGAGCTAGCTCTAACCTGTCCGTCCTGAGAGAGAGATGGGATGGGATTCTGGTAATGCGTTGTGAAAGGAAGCTTTATTTTTATTCACTGCATGTCAATAAGAATTCAAGTCAAGCCTCACACAATTAAAGGAATATAAAATTACACAAGTTATTAAATTTGTGCAGTACTACTTAATAGTCTGTATATCACAGTCTAGTAAGGGTGTAATGTATCCTATCATTCCAAAGTACAAACAAGTTTAAAAGGGCATAATTTCTGTAAAAGAAAGTACAACCATTTTTTTTAACTACAGAGAGGAATATAATTCTACCAACATTATAAAGTATATTTTCTATTAATATCAAACCATTATATTTGTGTGCAGAATTTCTCATAAACTAGATACACACTTCTGTTCTAGGAAATCCCCGTGGATTCACTTGAGAAGTCCTGTTCATCTCTATACAAAAGAAATTTCTCAATATGGAAACCTTCCCTCCTCTCCTAAAAGTGTAGGGACTTAAACATTTATCTCAACTTTAATGACAAGATTCATTAATATGACATGGAAAATGATTGAGGGAGGGGAGGGGCAAGTAGATAAATTAGAAGCATTTATGAAACTAATAACGTTCAGCACCTTCAGTTTAAATTGTATTGTGCTACAGACTAATGCAGAAAATCTCTGGTAGATTTTGAAATTAATTTCATAGATTAGAACACATTACAAGAAGATTGCTATTGAGATATGGAATTTCTAAAAGAACCTGAAGAAACAGTGTAGAAAGGTTCAACCAGAAAGTAAAACTCTAGGCAGTAAAGACATAGGTGCAGCAGACATTCACTTTGCCTTATTTTCAGTCTGCTATTCTCTATTCAAAGAACAACAGTACAAGGCCAACTGCCAAAGGGCTACAGAGGAGTATGGTAGGAATAGTTAAGTATCATCTGTCAGTCATACCAATCACAACAAAATTCCACAGATCAAGAACTGCTCAGGAGATGGGTATTTACTGTTCAAGTCTTACAATAAATCAGATCCCTGAACTGTAACTGAGAAATTGAAATGATAGATCTTTTAAGTGCTAAACTTTACCTGGTAAGATCATACATATGTAGAAAAGTTTTAGAGATGTGTTGTCAAGTCACTGGAGGTGCTCATTGTGTGATGTCCTTTTGCACCTGAGACAGCACATGTGCTTATCCGTAGAGACCTTCTGCATTAACATTAGTAACCCCCTACCACTTGGTACACAGGTTAGGACCAAATCTTCACCTTTTCTTCTCTGTCAAAGACTCCGGGAGACATTGGCTGCCTTCTTCATAGAAGGGAAAGTGGGAGAACGGAAGGGAAGTGGGAAAGGGGAGTGTTATAGGCAGCCCATCCCACAGAGCCTCCAGGTCACGCTGCAGGGAGGACACAAGGTTAGCTTCCAAACAGCTATATCAGAGAGGCTTAGTTGTCTCCTAGGGAGCTCAGTGCTGAGCCCAGATCCCTCTTGAGTCAAGTCCAGAGCAAAGATTCTGTATGAAGGCAGAGGTGGAAACAGCATTCATAGAATCACAGTATAGTTGAGGTTGGAAAAGACTCTTGAGTCCAACCATAAACCTAACACTACCAAGTCCAACACTAAACCATGGCCCTAAATTCCACATCTTTTAAATACCTCCAGGGATGGTGACTCAATTTTATTTCTCTGGGCAGCCTGTTCCAATGCTTGACAACCTTTCTGTGAAGAAATTTTTCCTAATATCCAGTCTAAACCTCCCCTGGCACAACTTGAAGCCATTTTCTCTTGTCCTATCACTTGTTACTTGAGAGAAGAGGTCAACCCCCACCTTGCTACAGCCTCCTTTCAGGTAGTTGTAAAGAGTGATAAGGTCTCCCCTCAGCCTCCTTTCCTCCAGGCTAAACAACCCCAGGTCCCTCAGCTGCTCCTCAGAAGACTTGTGCTCTGGACCCCTCACATGAGACGTGGGAAAAAGTGCTACCATCACAGGAATGAATCCCAGTGGGCTAATAAAGGAGCCCACATAGACAGAAACTGTCTTTTGCTTATAAGGTAGCAACTCCACACCAAGCTGTGTGTGAGTATGACATGCTCTGCAATTTATACTTTCTGTACTTCTTGGGCAAGTACATGAACACATCCTCCCCAGGCAAAAAGTTTTTGCTTTTAGCCCTGTATGTACACTTACATTGAACTAGCTGCATTTGAACTAGCTCACCAGGGAATGAAAACACTGGAAAGCTACTGTTCCACCTCACTTTTTGCTAAAAATGTGGGAAATAAGGAAATGTCATAATTTAAAAAACAAATCTGAAGAGCATGGTGACCAGAGGTAGTCAATAATATTTGACAGTTGACTACAGATGTTATTTTTATTTGACTGATAGTTTTATGTACAATGTTCTTTTTGATACAGTTACCTTTTTCTTTATGTATCCTATTTAAGATATTTTTAATGAAGTTCTTAGAAATATTTTAAAACATTATTTTCAGGGTATTTTAACTGATCTCCAAAATCCACCCAAATGTAGGCAGACAAATATTCACCAAGAAAAACACCAATAATCTGAAAAGTAAACATTCGATCTCTCATTTTTCAGCATAATTAAACTGTGAAATTTTAAAGCCCCAATAAATATTTGCTTAAGTGAATACATAATGATTCTGTATAACCTTATGGTTACCAAAAAATACTGCAGTTATCACAAAGGTGGTATTTAATTTGAAATCAATATATCTTTATAGCTATCAATCAACACGAAACAACTTCTGTAAGCAAACAATTAAACAGCAAAATGCAAAGCAAGATTAAAATCGATGTTGCTGCCGTAAATCAAAGACTGACAAAAACCTTTTGGCAGCATTACACAGCAATCACTCATGTAACTCCCTCTGAATCTTTCTGCAAGCCGAAGCATTTGGTGCTGATTTTCAGTGCTCAACCATCTCTCCAGAAGGCACTTAGGAGCAGCAATTGTCTTTGCAGTTATTTCCATCACTGTCTTTCAAAGTGATCTTAATGGACCAAGTGTTTTCAGTAAGGGTTTATTTCTCTGCAGAATTCCTCTGCATACAGGGAAAGGATTGTCCTGTCACATCACTGGGAAGTATAGCACAGTCTCACAGGCAATCAAAACCCAGGTGCCTCCAATATTTTCTTCACAACACAAGAGACAAGGCTATGGCTTCCAGACTGCGCTAAAGGAATTAAGCACTAACCTGCATTGGGGCAGCTTTGCTCCTGTAGTCCCTTGGTCCCAGGTACAGCACAGTGCTGCAATTGGAGTTCTGCTACCTGGTAAATGTACCCCTGTAGGACATATCTGGCCAGTTCAGTGACAGCTGTCCCCATTTTAATAAAAACAGCATGTTCCTCACCAATATCCAATTTATTTTTTCTTGGCACAAAATGCATTCACTTTTCAAACAGGATCCTGCAGGCTTTCTTACTTGTCTTGGTCTTAGATGTGACTCGGCAGCTTCCCTCATTTCCCAAACCTGCAAACAGGAGCCTACGCTAACCATAGTAAGCCCAGGTTCACATAGGTAGGAGTCCAGCTACAGACATCATGTCTACAAAATGCCAGGTCATTTCTGATGCCTGTAGAACAGCTCAATAGGAAACAGTGAAATTGTGTAGTAGAAACCTTAATTACTGTCTTGTTTTGTAACAGCTTCAGCTTGTCAGTAACTCAACTTCCCTCTAGAGTTTAGAAAGCAAATATATGTATTTAATCACAATTTATGTATATTCAGATGACAATTTCTTGGTATATGATCATTTTGAAGTTGTAGCTTGCATAACATGCCTGAATTAAGAAATTCTATTTATATATATTTACATTGCATGAATACTACACTCCAAGAGTGGGAATGCTGGCCTAATGCAAAATATGCCACAGGGAAGCGATTGGCATATTTGATTATAGTCTCTCTTTTTTTTTTTTTTTTTAAGGCAGAGGCTTTCCTTCAGCAATCTGCCTAAAATGTGACATTACACTCAGTGTGCTAAAAGCTTGATTGCAAAACTTGCATCAAATCTCTATCACCAGATGTGTGCACGTTAAAGTCAGTGTCTCAGAGTGAGTCTTTCAGAAACCCTGGGGACCAGATCCTTACAGGTTGCCCCATTAAGTGTGGTGACATGTGATCTTGCTTCCTACTACTAAAGCCCAAGGGCAGTTTCCACCCTGGGGAGGCTCCAGTCCTTGCTGTGCAACAGGGAGAGGGAGAGAGGGGCTGAAGCAAACCTGCTCAAGAGCTGCCCAAGCAAAGCCCAAAGGAAACGCTTAGTAAAGCACTTGGGCACAGGCAGTGCGCACTGGATTTCACGGGAGGATGGAACTCTGCAGGCAGATTCAGGAGGACCTGCACAGCACGTGGTTTCGATGTCAGCTCTCTAGGCATGCCAAGGGAAGCCTCCTCCAGAGCAGTCAGAGCCTGGAGCCATGCAGAAAAAGCCACAACACCCTCCTGACAGAGGCTCTGCTGCCCTTGGTAGTGCCTGGGCAACAGAAAAACACTTGGCTCTGCCACAGGAAATGGAAGAAAACTCCTGCTGGGTTTGACAAAGCTTTTTTTTTTTTTTTTTTTTTTTTTTTTTTTTTTTTTTTTTTTTTTTTTTTTTTTTTTTGCTTCTATGTAAAGCCATGTGCCAATTTTTACAAAAATTTGAAAAGAATTTCATTATCCCATCACTTCAGACTTGGTAAGCTGTTCAAAATCAATTGCCCAGACCAAATTGTAACAGGCAAGAAAAAAAATACTAAACATTCTTCAGTGACGGCAGGGATATGAACAAGAGCTGAAGAAACAGCCATATACACATGATGCTATGTTCCTTGGTGAGCATATGGTACATATGGCAAACCGCAAGATTGGCTAAATTAACTTAGCATAGCCACTGAGGACAGCAAAGACATTTGTGTGGGCTTTTTCACGTTGAGGTGGAACTTCTTATGCTCATGTTTGTGCCCATTACCCCTTGTCCTGTCACTGGGCACCACTGA
>VXBH01001548.1:0-23672 GCA_013400035.1 Rynchops niger | reverse complement strand
TCTCCAGCAGGTCAGCCCCCAACCTGTACTGGTGCATGGGGTTACTCCTCCCCAGGTGCAGCACCCTACACTTGCCCTTATTGAATTTCATAAGGTTGCTCTTTGCCCAGATCTCCAACCTGTCCCGATCTCTCTGTATGGTGGCACTTACCTGACTTATTCCTCCTGTCTCCCAGGGGGTACTTTGACAATTAATTACTTAACAACTGGTAAAATTTTCACCACCATTTTTGTATCACTTATGATAGAGTTACATATGTATCCGAGAATGATGCAATGCATGCTAACTCCCATCAATCCTCTTACTTTTGTGCCGAATTACTCAGTACTGCAACTATCACGACCCCAGTTTTCTGAAGCAGAAGGATTGCTGTTGCAAGGCTGAAGTAGTTTTATACAAAACCTGTCATAACATTTAAACAGCTGTTGACTACACTGTTCACTACATAGCTTTCAACAGATGTGTTCTTCAACAAGCAAACTCAATGAGCCCGGGACCTGCACACTCTCTCCGTTTGAGCATTAAGAAACTACATGGTCTTGTGCTGCAGTAAACTCACTTTGCATCCCTCACCAAAATACATCCCGTTCAGATTGAGATCCAACAGCACTTACCTCTTTGGGTTATGATGTTGCATTTCATCAAGTTGTCTGACTTCCAAACCCTTCAAATGCTCTGCTAGGCAAGGTGTGAAATGCAGAGCCCATCTGTTGACAGAGCCAGTCGTCTGTCGGTGCAAAAGAACATTTCTGAGCACCAGCTTCCAGAAAAGGCAATATTACTGACATTTGTGTTTACAGAATTACTCCAGCTCCCCTATGCTGCTCACAAATCACTTCCATGAAAGAGGGTAAAACGGGAATATTGAAGAATAATATAGAAAAATTAAATCTATCAGACACTTAACACTTATCATTATAACTCATCGGTATTTAATACCATTTTGTATCATGTTAACAATCTGAAGCCTTTGTCAGGAAAGACCGTTCATTATACGGACTGCTGTACCACCAAAGCAGGACTGGAAGGAGTTGCAATTTGAACGGGGATTGGAGTGCTGATGAGGAGGCTGTAGCGGTGGTGGAAGTATCAAGGGCGGAGAAGAGTTACCACGCTCCATTTGGTATGTGATATTTTAAAAAGTGAAGTATATGGAGTGTGTAGCCATATGCAAACAACATGTTCTGGCATTGCAAACACCACGGAATCACAGCATTTCAGAGTTGGAAGGGACCTCTAGAGATCATCTAGTCCAAGTCCCCTGCTAAAGCAGGATTGCCTAGAGCACATCACTCAGGCCTGCATGCAGGAAGGTCTTGAAAGTCTCCAGAGAAGGGGATTCCACAACCTCCCTGGGCAGCCTGTTCCAGTGCTCTGTCACCCTCACTGTAAAGAAGTTTTTTCTCATATTTGATCGGAACTTCCTGTGTTCCAGCTTGTGCCTGTTACCCATCATCCTGTTACCGGGAACCATTGAAAAGAGTCTGGCACCATCCTCCTTCAACCCACCCTTTAGATACTTGTAAACATTATTAAAACACATCCCAGCACAGTCCTCCTCATCTACTCCTGTCATTCTCTTTCACCAAAAAGTCACTGGAGTCGGAGTTTGAAAAAGGCATTTCAGTTGCTATATTTCCTTCTTATTTGTTAGTTTATTTCTTCATGTTTTTCAGGAAGACCAGAAGGCATTTACATCAAACAGTAATATATATTTCTTGCAAAGAAAATAAAGGTTTTTTTGGTCTTTTCTGTAATTGTTTGGTTGCAAAGCCCAGCTTCATGATTCTCAGTCATTTCTGCTTGTGTGACAACAGTTTCTCATTTCCCTGAGTGTGCTCTTGTTTTCCCTTATCAGCTTTGAAAATATGGAAAACCACTCAAAATAAACAATGAGGTTTTTTCCCGCATTAAGTCATTTGAATGTACAGTGCTAAGTCACAGCCTTTTTGCAACCTTATTGAATATTAGTCCTTCGGCATTTGTTGTCACTGAAGGCAGACATGGTATTACAGGATTCTTCTGGGAACAACAATGTTCACTGCTTCGTACAAAGGCACAAAAATCTCATTCTGGAGGATAGGTCCCCAGACAAAAGTTCTTGAAAACACTGGGTGATCTTCCTGGAAATGATGGCATATATATATATATATATATAATTAGAGAGAGTTCATGTTTCCATCTTTATTCAGCATCCCTTAAAAGGCCTGTAATTTACAAAAGGGAGAGTTATGAGTGCCAAGACATTATCATTCATGTAGACTTCCTCAGGGCACAAAGAGTGCTTTATGAAGGACAGGTGAGTTACTACAGCAGTGCAAGGAATATTTTTTGGAAATCCTCTGTGGCATCTGAATGCAAACATGTGCTTATCGAAGACATACATACTAGCTAATTGGGCCACAGGCGCAGTTCTAGTTTCTCTGGTAAGTATGTAAGGAAGCAAAATTTCAATGTTCCATGTTTCTGACAATACAGAAAAAAAAATAATGAGTCCAAAGAACTAGTGTGTTTTCTAAGTGCCGTGGATGTTACGACAATTAGGTTAACCCAAAAAAAATCACTTCAGCCAACCCATAATTTCCTACGTCATTTGGCATTTTGCTTATAGTACAGATTCATATTCAATGCAAGAAGATCCCATGCCTCTGGTTACCACACTGCAATGCTGTCAGCCCAGAAAGGGAGGCCAGCATTGCGACAGGGAATTTAAATGTGCTGGATGCCTAATTCACAAATCTGAGGTGTAACGTGCACAGTTTGTCAAATTATTTCAGATCTAGTGCCTTGCTTCCTTTCATCATATCCTATAAAAGTCTAACCAAATTAAAAATACATATAAATTATTCCTCAACAGTGATGTAAAAGTAACTTTAGGAGGGTAAAAAACCATTATCATGCTATTAAAATTGAGATATGTGGCCTATGGGAAGCTTCTGGACAAAACATTCAATTGAAAATCACTATAATCAGCTCTTAACCACCTGAGAGTGGTCTGGCCAGGCTGTGGACATATGCCCAGTGCAGGCACATCAGATCTAGGCAAAGTGGAGCCAGGAGGGAAATCAGTTCAAATTCTGTACAAAAGCAGCAGCCTTGCCTCCAGAGCCAGCTCCCAAAAGCCCAAAAGGAGAAGAGGTGCATTGGAGAAGGAGACTTGCAGGCATGAATCAGGGAGAGGGCTTGGATCAGGTTTGGTACAAGCCAGGTCAAGCTCAGGGTCCAAAGGGGAGCTTGGCTGATGAGTGAGTGCAGAGAGGGGGCAGCTGGTCACAGGCTGGTGGAGAGGACAGCACATGACTGAATCCAAGGAGGGTTTACCTGACTTTTAAAAAATAAGGTAGTAAATGAAGAGAAAAATATTCCCTCATTAAGAGAACAGTAATAAATCTGAATCCCTGCAGAATGGCTTGGTTAGATAGACCCACCAATAATCAAACATCTTAAACCATCTGCCTCAGTGTGCACAGCCTTTAATTTAACCCATTGAGACTGACTAAGTTTGTGCTAATGCCCTTGCTGAGAGACTGAAAACCAACTGCTGCAAGGAAAGCGATTAGTAAAAGGACATAAAGACCAGCCTTTGCTTTCCTGGAGAGTGATATAGACGAATGCAGAGTGGAAAAAATTCAACAGTGGAATAATTCTATTGTCACTAACAGCAGAAGTAAAAAAGCAAAACAACAAAAAGCAGTATTTGCAGGAAATACGAAAAAAAACCCTGCACTGCCTCCCCACTAAAAGGCAAAACCCAACAGCAATAAAGAAAATGCTTATAACACTTGTTAGCACCTTCCAGATGCCATCCTGATCTCATCTTTAGCAATCACTGGTTTTACACTGGCATTCAGAATTTTCTGTGAGTCTGTCTGCAGACAAGCAGTTCTTTTCTTCTCAAGTCTGCAATATTTCCTGCTTGTTTATTTACACT
Organism: Rynchops niger; assembly: GCA_013400035.1. NCBI lineage: Eukaryota > Metazoa > Chordata > Aves > Charadriiformes > Laridae > Rynchops > Rynchops niger. Next base: position 19,740 of record VXBH01001548.1, on the reverse strand, counting down.
GGGAGAATCCCATAGTCTCTTTTTCTATTCCTTCTGCAGTGAATTGTTGTTCATATTCTGGAAGAAAAATCTGGCAGAATCGGAATGAAACAGAGAGAAGAGGCTAGGTGACAAAATTGTAAGGAATATAGGAGAAGGGAAAGCTAAAGTAATTTAAAGTATCTTAAGCACTCAGCAGCTCATTGGCAGATGCTTAAACAAACAAACAAAAAAGAACCCACAAACAAACAAACAAAATAAACCAAAAAACCACCACCAACAAAAGCACGTGATTACTCTGTTGCTTAAAAAATGCTTTGAACTGTAACATGAATGGAACATAGCTTATTTTCGCCTTAGAGCAAACAAGTTTATGACACCCAGGGTGCATCAGCTGTAAATAAAACAACCTCAACGCTCACTCAGCAACAACTGCAGAGATCATCTCTTAGCAAGCAAAAACCTTCTGGGTATTATCAGTTAAACCATAAAACTCTCACAAGTGAAGATGATCACCAGGTCACAAAAGAAGTGGTGGTTTTTGAAAAACTGAGGCTTCTCATGGATTTTTCATGGGGAAGTTTTCTCAAACTGAGAAGGAGGTTGTGCCAGAAGAGCAAATCGCCCAGCAGCAGGGGAGTTAAGCCAGTTCTTTCTGTGCAAAAGAAAACCTCAGTTTAAAGTCTGTTGATGTGCTATGAAATAGCACTCTTGTTTTTCAGCCAACATTCCTCACAAAGGAAGTACCAAGTGAGAGATGTCATGCTACCTTTTCTGAGACTACTGTTTCTTTGAGATCAAGATCAGAGTGTCACTTGAAAATACTTCTGAAGATTACAGTGAAATTAAAGACCTTTGAGAGCTGTCAAAAGAGGTCTACGTTGTAGGAATAATTTGAATTATTTTATTGAAACAGAGCCTGGAAATATCATGCCTTGTATGAACAGGACAAAAAGTGGGCTTTTTCCTCCAGTTTTAAGGATGGGTCCCAGGTATCAGGTGGATCTCAGAGAAAACAATTTCAGAAAAATAGCTATTTGACTTTGGAAATCTTCCTCTTGTTTAATCTTAAATTTAATGACTACCTAGATGTTTCCAGGTGTATTGAAGCTAAAGATCACAGCAAATAGCAGAGCGTTATCTATTTTCAATGGGCAGAAAGCGAGCAAAGACTTTTTTTGTTTCATTCATCATTTATATTCGCTTTATAGATTCCACAAAGAGATGTGCTTTGGCTGTCTGTGTTGATATTCAAAGAGCAGCCTCTGCATGCCAAACACTGAATGTGTTATTGACTTTTCAGTCCAGTATCACAAGCTGCAATGACTTTTGGCCTTAGCAGAAAATAAGAAGAAATGGAGGCTTAGGTCTGGGTTGTTAGCCTTTCTCTCCTCAAAATTTGCAAGCATATTTTATTCAACTTCACCACCGCTGCCACAACAGCCTTGTCCTTGCTCTCATCACCCTTTGTGCGTATGCAGAGCTGAACCCCTCTCTATAGCTGAAACTGCAGTGATGACCCAAACCATAGCAAAACACAGCATGCCAGAACAGGAAAAAATAATATCAAGCCCCAAAAGCAGTCTCCTTCAGAACAGAAGAGGCAGGGCTTGGTCTCTTTTGCAGCATCATGCCCTGGGGGCTCAGCAGCCGTGCGGGGACACAGCGGTGGAAGAGCTGCTCAGACCCAGGAGCTGAAGCTAGAAAACCTCATCCTTCTCTCTATGCAATGCCAAAATGTCCCTTACGGACCTTTCCTGTGGTCTTTGTGATGGAGGCAGCAGCCACAGGACTTCCAATGGCTGACAAGACTATGTTTTAGGGGAAAACCTGTCTCTGCTGGTACAAAAAGGGTGTGAGGGGCCAGGGACAGTTTCCAAGGCCTCACGTATTTCACTGGCAGGAAAGTTTCTTTTGTCACCGGTGCTCATGTGCTGCCCCCTTTTTGTCATCTTTTTGCCAAAGCAGTCTGTCAGACCTCTAGTTTCTGACTTCTCTCTGATAAGTCACTTTTTGCAGCAAAATGAGAGAAAAGTAATAAAAATGCAGGCCCAGAAGGGACTTTAAGTCCTATCTTTTCCATCCCTCTGCAGGAGTAAATTGTACACAAGCCACCTCTGAGAAATGCTTATTTCTATAATTTCTCCACATAGCTTGTTCTAGCACACCATTTCCTGCTAGCTGGAATCTTTTCCTTAACAATTCTTTTGTTCCCCAGATATTCTGTTTTGTCTTGTACTGTCCCACCAGAATTAACCATTCTTTTCTTCTATAACAAGCTTTGATTAATCAGAAAACAAAACAAGTTCTTATGGGTTTGTTCATTCAGCTGTTTCTCAAGGGACACCTTTTCTTACCACTACTGTTGGTTTTCCTCAGATTCGCTCTATTTGCCTTCCAGTGTACTCCTCAAAACTGGGGGAGTTAATTGAAATAAGGCTTCCCCATTTCCAAGATGGTATCAGCTGTTGTTCTCCACAGCAGCAACACTCTGTTGACTCATTGTATGTGCGGCCTTCTAAACCCTCCACAGATACTTTCCTGCTGGACTCCTGCCGAGCCAGTTGTTCCCAGTTTTACATCTGCAAAGCTAATCTTTATCTTTCAATGCCACACACTGCAGTTGTCCTCTCTGAATTTCATCTTCTTATGTAAACTCTGCAGTTTATGAAGCTCATTTGTCATCCAAAACACCCTGTTCCCTTTTCTACTTCAGAAGGGCTCTTGCTTTGGTGCCACCTTCCAAGTCACTCATCGGACACAAGCCAAGACAGATAACTGCAGTGCCCATTTGAATTCTCCTCTAGATACATCCCTTCCGGTATTTTCCTTTTTAACTTGTCTACTTATTTCATCCTGATTTAATTTTTGTATCTCTTTTTCAAGTCCCTCTTTGTTACAATGTCATATAAGACAGCGTGACTGTTTCTGACCACCTAGTTCTGTAACCCTAATGAGGAAGACAATTAAGCAGCAGTGGTGTAATTTATTCTTGAAAAATCTGTGTTGTCTTCCATCTCTAGCTTTATTGGCTTCTAAGCTCTCTTGAAATGACTGAAAAGTACAGGAACAAATATTATATTGCATACTGAAAGCGGGCAGACTGGCTGCCATCTTTCTATTAATGACAATTTTTGACACTCTTTCATCCTTTGAATGTCACACAGCCTGAAAGACTTTTATGTTTATTTTTTTCCTGAACTTTCTCCAGTTTTTCAAAATAAAGTTAAATGATATCCCAAGACTTGCCTTGCATGAAGAAAAATGGTCTATCAAACTCCAATAAATACATAATGAAAAAGTGCATTATATTACTCCTTGCTGTAACAGTTTGAAGATGCTATGCATAAACTATGAATCAGATTTGAGATTATGAATTCTACGTCTACACCAGCCACGCAATAACACATATGGTACCTCTGCTTGAGAGAAGCTACAGAACAAACAAAAACCAGTTAACAGAAAAGACCTTAATTTATGTGAATCACCACAGCCAACGAAGCTGTAACAGGAAACATACAGAGTTTTATGGAAAAGAATTTCCTTCCAGCAGAGTAAAAATCATTAGGATTTAGTGGTTTCATAAAAAAGGGGGACTCAGAGAGACAGAAGAAAATGGCTACAGAACAGGAAAACAATCTTTTAGACAAAAAAAATCAAATGAGAATTGGAAAAGGGTAGTACCCTGGGCATCTGCAGAGCAGAGTGCCCACAGTCACTCACCACTAGTGACGGTGTCCGGGCTCTGCGAAGTCTTAGTCACCTTCTAGTGACTAGAAGACTAGTGGCTACTCACTGACAGTTTAAGGAGTGCAGATGTTATAGCGAGGGTCACCAGACTTCACATAACTTGGGACCAAGTGCATACTGAAATCTGGGAGGAAGAAGTTACATAAATGAGTTCTAGCTTTGACCCTGCAGTGCACCTCAGCGCTGCTGAAAGGCTACACCAAAAACCCTGTGGCAAAGCCACACACAGAGGCAGGAGTCTTTTTACTTAGCAGAGAAGTTTTGAGAGACACCTTTCAGATGTTGCTTTACAAATCCTACTCCCTGCCTTACCTTCCTTGCTGAAAGCCTGTGCCTGCTCAGGCAGTGGAAATGGGACCTGAGAATGCAAACCCATCTCCTGCTGTTTAGCTGATCTAGAGTCAAGAGACCTTTTGACTCCTTCCTGTGCCTCCAAAGCAATAGCTGAGCTGTCAGATGAGTGGGGATTTTGGAGTACCATAACCTGCAGAAAGGCAGAACACAGGGATCATTAACCGTGCAGCTCTAAAGCTGTAAGCTCTGTAGATGAACCCAGTGAGGGAACTGGATGACAAGCCCTGTTATAACCTTACTGGAGTCTACAGTGACTGCAAGCACAAGGAGAAGCATCCTGCAAATCACAGGTGTGGAAAAGTAGATATAGAAAATGATCCAGAGCCAAGGAGCTGGAGTATTTGCCCTTTTCCTTAATATACCTTCAGAAAGCAGAGCATATACTAAGATGAGCAGACAGGTTCCCATATTCCTGCATGGTTCTTGCAGAACTTCATATAATTCCAGATGAGGCCAAGGAAGTCCAAGTGTGCTCTTCACACCCAGATCACTCCTGGAGGCTGAGTGTATTCAGCACCTGAAATATTAGTTCCCTCCTTTCCTCCCTGGGGCTACAGGCTCCCCAGGAAGTCGAGTTCACTATTTCACATGTAGGTGTTATAAACAACAATGAAGTGAGCCATCCCACAAAGCACATTTTTTTTTTAGATACAGCTGTGCTAGACAAATGTTATTAAATACTTATTTATGTGAAGCTAGGAATAAATCTGCACAACCAGTGATCCAGGAGAAAGTATTTCAGCATCATGCATTATGAGACTATCTAGAACATCATTCTTGCTTATCACACATCAAGTGCCTTGCTCTCTACAAGGATTCAAAGACTAGAGCTTACTCTGCCTGCATTGCCAAAACACCTTATATATCAAGGTATTTGTTACTTCCCAGGGCTTACAGCTGATGTAAAGATAGGTTAGGAGTTTTGAATAGTCACAGCAGAAGTCAGAATGAATGATTAGATCAAACAGATAATTAAAACTGTTTTGGGAAAAGTGACAACTTAAAAGGCAAAATGATAATTTTTCATCAATTTGACATGCTATTGTGATGAAAATTGCATTCTACACAGGATGAGAGAAACGATTTTCAAACAAAAACACCAGTGAAGTATCAAAGCTTTCAATATGTGAAATGTAATTTATTTTTACTATCTGATAGCAGAGCATATATGATCTTGTTGGTTTGAATATGATTCTATCTCAGTTTAAAATATCTTTTTGCTTGGGATTCACCCTTGAAAGATTAAGAAGATTTCAATGAGTTTTCTAGCAAAAATCAGGACTTTCTACTTTTCTTTTCTTAGCTTATCAAGGGCATGCTCTGCCCTGGTTATGTCCGCATGCCTGAAGACAGTGGGCTCTGAGCAATGCTGTCTAATTATTTAGATTCAGGTCTAAGAGACAAATCCCAACGTTTGCTTTGCCATTTCAGCATGGAAAACACTGTTACAATCTAGTAGACACCAGCAACACAGTGGAAAAGTTGAATAAATAGAACCCTGTTTTAGGCTAATGTTACTGTGTCATTTCCACAAAGGAGTGTTTTCCATCTGTTGATTCAGGACGCCACTATGCTTAAGGAGGCTGGGCCACCACTGCACTGAGGAGGGCCCCAAGCTAGCTGCTAAGGCTGAATTTCACGCAGTTTGCAGCATGGCTTTGACGAGGTCCTTCGGATAGAACTTCTTCAACAATTTTATGATGTCCTGCTCCCCCCCGCAGATTTTTATGTGGCTGGCAGAGCCAATCTTACCCTGAAATGGATGCACTCTTACCTTGAAAAGAATGCACACTTTCTTCCATGACACAGCTTGCAAAGACTTGACACCTGATGTGATCCTCCAAAGGACCCTTCTTCTTCCTAGGATCTTCCTCTAGGGCAGCTTAGTGGCATTTGTACTCCTGCGGGGCCAACAGAGGCCCTGGGCCAGGCAGCTGCTCACTGATGTGAGCTGTCTGGCATCTCCCAGAGGAGGAGAAAATTCAGTATGAAAATTAGGTACAGTCAATGAGAATGCCAATCTCTGCAAAGCAGAGATTATGGCACTACAAATATAGGAATCAAACACTCAAAACCAAAAATCCTTTCTGCCAGGAAATATCTCATAAAATATGAAATATCTCATAACACTTTCACAATGTTTTACTGAGCACTCTTTTTTTCCAGTTTCTTTCCAGTCTTAATCTCTTCATTATACATTCTTTTTTGAAACAATATTTCTCTCTCACCTCTGGAAGATCTCACCTGGCGCTGCTCATCCCACAGGACTCTGCTGGCACTCTGACAGGCTCAGGAGAATTTAGCAAAGGAGTGACTTGCAATATGACACCTAAAAATCTTGTAACCATGATTAGTATTTATGAGATTATTGTCTCTCTGTAAATTAAAATATATTCTAATATATATTTGACATCTGAAATGCAAGTCACCTTCTGTTTCTCTGTATTGTCAGTTATAAAAGGAGAATGTTAAAGACCATTTCCTATAAATAGCCAATTATGGGGAAAAAGGAAGTTATCCTTTTTCAAAATAAATTAACTCGAGCGGTAGCTGTGTGTCAATTTTGTACTACCTTTTAACTAATGGATGCATTATAGGACATGCAAGAGAACAGCAAATACCAAATACACTGCTAGGTGTCTTTCTAGATGCTGAAATTACATGTTTGAAGCCCTTCCTGTGACAGGTGGGGAAGAACATATCTGAACATAAAATGTGTGTGTCTTCCTCATTGGTAGGACAGTCCACCTGCAGGGAAATGCCCATCAGAGATCAGCAGGTACAGCTGCTCAGGACGGCAGACAGGGGTCTGGTCCTGCAGAACCGGTGGGTGTAATGCACACAGCACAAGCCATCAGCCTTCCTTGATCATTGTTGCAATACTTGCGCAGGTTCCCTGCCATAAAGATGACACTGACAAATAGTTTGGCGGCTTCCCTTGTACATCAGCTGGGCATGCAACAGTTCCTCTGTCACTTCAGAGTTCTCTCCTTGATATTAGGCATGCTGGTACCTGCTCTGCCCTTCATCCCTTGTATTGCCTCAGTGATATTTTCTGGCCTATTTGCTGAAGAGTGCCTGGGACCTCAGAGCATACCTCAGCTTGCCTCAGCTCTGGAACACTGTTGAGAGCCCCTGGGGGGCCCATCTGGCACCCATGAGACAAGCTTGTGCCCGTGGAGGCTAAGATCAGCTCTTGTGGTTTGTACACAGACAGTCTTTCATCCACACTGCAGTCTGAGACCCACCAGTGAACTTGCAGAGCAACAACCAACCATTCACCCGGGAGGTAAAGCCACAGCAGTTCCCACAAGCTGTTCTCCAAACTTCGCTTACTAGCTCCTTGAATTTAGTGATCTTTCATCCCACCTTTACTTTCCCCAGTAACTCCTTAAGATCTCACCTGTCAAGATCCTGTTGCAAACTGCTCTGTAGGCATCGTCCGCTTGGCCTGAATGAAAGGAGCCCGTATGGCTTGGGCAGCCTTAAAGACAATGTCTTGCTATTGGCAATGAGACCTCCTTCTCTGTTACTTCCTATTCCCATGATAAAAATAAAAAAAACCACAAACTTTTGTTTTTGGTAAAGGTGTTAAAGTTTGTTAAAGGTTAAAGTTTGTTAAGGTGAGGTATGGCGGCTTGACTGGAAACATCCCTATCTCCCACTCCTTTAGCATTACCACTGCTCAGCCTTGTCTTTGCACTAATGGCTGAGTTATCAAATTGACCAATCTTCCACTGCCTATAAATAAGCTCAAAGTCCTATCTGAAACACATGTTAGGGAACCCTTCTTTACACCAAAGTGCACCATGCAAAATCTCTGACTCATTTTGTGAAGCTTCTGCCTTCCGCGCTCCACTGTGCTGTGGCACTAGGTACTGTGGCCAGAGCTCCTCACCCAGGGGAGAGGACACAGTGCTGGCCTTTGGGAAAAGTTCCTGCAGGAAAACCATAATTTTTTTCTGATATACCACCTGGGTCCTTTCTCAGAACACTGGACTTATGCCGGAATGAGATGGTCCACCTATACCCAAAATGTGCCACCTGGCTGGGAGGGTTCCTGGCACTCCCTAATCAGCAGAAAGAAAGAATGGGATAATGAGCATGAACGTGGCCAATTCTTACCATCTCACTCACTGTCTTTCACTCTTACATGCACACATAGAGGCCCTTGCCCTTTCCAACGACACATAAACACACACACATGTCTGCACACACTCACTCCTCTTTGGTTCCCATAATGGGGGTCATTGCTTTATACCTTCCATAGCTTTCAAACGTCCCATAACATGTCAGTAGGACAAATGTCACATTGTCTTCTATCCAGAAAACCCTCATGCCTCCCAAATACAGACTTCAAGAGCACATTTTGGGCATGTTCTTAATTTCTGAGTTCAAATGGGTAAACCTTTCATGCCATGCTCAGTATATGACCTTTCATAACTATTTTGTCTCATGCATTAAAACAAGTTTCTTACAGGATTAATTGCCATGACTTTCTCTTTTCTCATTTCCCAAATGTGATGGGTATCTAAGTGTTACACAGGTCCTTTTCTTGTATTATTAACCTACATATTCCTCAGAGTACCCAGAATAGAGTAGAATGAGAAAAGGACAAAAAACTTATTTTGTAATGCCTCATCCATTCAGCTAAGTCTTAAGTTGTGTGAGCTGAACAGAAGCCAGCTGAAGTCTGGGCTACCGGATCAGTAAATGATGGGCAAAACTGCCCCATGAAAAAGGAGATGGTAGAAGGGCAGAAATTTTTGAGGTAGAGGAGGGAGGGAGAGGAATGGCAATATTGGGCAATGGAGACTAGCCCAAAGGACATGACAGAATTGAAGCAGAGGTTCTTGTTTGATGTTCTCAATGCTCTTTGTAGAAGGTTCCAGAAGAAGAAATTAATATCTTTTTATTCCTTGTCTATCTCTTCAGGTAGAGTTAAATAGACTGTAAAAAATGATCCTGTATGGAGCTCAGAAAATTTAGGCCTGATCTGTTCTTTTTTTTTTTTTTTTTTTTTATTTTTGCAGGCCCACATTCTTAGTGCCTTAGCTGCTAATGGTGTTACTATTGGAAAGAAACAGATCAGTGCAAGGGAAATACAGCATCCATGCAGGATTCCTGTTGGGGATCTCACTAGGTCCTTCAGTGAAGACTGGAAAAAAACAGATTTTAGGTTTATATTTCCTCAGACACATATTATGTAGCTTTTGATGTAACTCTCAAGTTTCTGATGTTAGTACAGTTTAAACAACAATATTACAATTAGTAAGTGTAGGTGCTCAAAATAAGACAAAGAGCCACATCCCTTGTTTGATGAATCTTTGCTATGCTGAACTCCTCACAGAAAACTGAACTTCATTTGAATATTTTGCTTTCAGACAAATATGTGTTCCTGAGATAAAGAAAGATGCTGAGTTTCTTTCTACAATTTTGTTACATTGTGTAGAAATAAAAAAAATCTACAAAAATAATATATTTCAAGGTCTGGAGGCTTTTTGATATTTATTAAGGCAACAAACATCAAATGGACAGCCCTTTACGGTCCTCTCTGGAGTGGTATTTCTCTGGAACATACACCCCAGTTCACAAACTGTGCCTTGAACTTTTGTGGACCAGCAGTGAAAGCCAAACTTTCTGAAGCAAGCAGTAGGAATCCATTTACCATCAATAAACATTATAAGCCTCTCGTGTGCCTGTACCACCTTCCACTGAAATAACACAGCTGGGTATCTTGGGAAAAAAAATGCTGTGAGTATTCATTGCTCTATTTCCTGATACACAAGCAAAAAAAGTTGGGAATAATATTTTCAGATTTGTTGATTCATTTTCACCACACCATTTACCCAGCGTGGTTTTTATTAATCTTTGCACATTTGGAAAATTTAATTGCTTCTCAAGATAACCTCATGTTTACATTTGCAACCCACTTTTGAAATTTGTTGGACAAAAATCCTCTTGTAATGATAATACATTTAATGGGAATATTCATCTTTTTCTTCACTGACACCCTTATTAAACTAATTATTGCAATGGCTATAAAAGATTAACTACATTGCCAGAATAATGGATATCTGAATTTTGCTTGTACAAAAACACATATATAAAATGTCTTAAAATATGTGAATCAACATACTTCTAAATATTACTATTTATATTTTTGCATTTCAGAATGTATTTAGGGATAAGTCAGTGAGATACTACTACATAGGTGAATTATTCAAATTTTGTCATTCCTGAATTACTGCTGGATGAACACTGTGTGAAACTATTGCTAAAAAGCCACATTTTTCTGATCTACTGCATTGGGAGTTTTTTTCTTATTATTGTTTTGCTGGTTTGGGTTTTTCTGTTATTATTGTTTTGCTTACTTCAGAAATTGGTCCAACCTAGCTAAAAACTGCCTGGGGGACTGGAGCAAGCTGAGTCCAAATCTGTGTTGCAAACATGGTTCAGATCTATGCAGTTTGCAGGAACAGGATGCCAGTACACACCTGTCCCTGAGTTTCCCTGATAAGGACACTGTGGAGAGAGGCACAGGTGCGTTGCTAAACTAGGCACATAGCCGCCAAGGAGAAACTACAAGAAACTAAGTACCCAGTTCAAGAGCAGTACTTCTCTAACATGGAAGAGCTACGTCACTGAGACATGTCTGTGCAAAACGTTAAGTCCAGAGCTTGAAACATTCATTGCTGAAATTTCCTGTCCTTTCTGAAGCCATACAATGAAGATTAACCTGCAGCAGCAATTAGATTTACATCACAGGTGAAATTAGTAGTTTAAAATAAGGAGGATCATCTAAGAAATGACAGGTGAACCCACGCTGTTAACCCACACTCTCACTTTGCAGCTTTGTAGGGTTGAACAGAATAACCCCTGGGCATGCACACGCATTCACTCATAATACATCCACAGAGGACACAAAATAATACGCTACATCCCACCCATGTAATAGAAGGTACTTTTCTGTCACTCTGGACTACTGAGCAACGCCAGAATATTCATAGAATCATATAATAGTTTGGGTTGGAAGGGACCTTCAAAGGTCATCTAGCCCAACCCTCCTGCAATGATCAGGGACATCTTCAGCTGGATCAGGTTGCTCAGAGCCCCGTCCAACCTGACCTTGAATGTTTCCAGGGATGGGGCATCTAACACCTCTCTGGGAAACCTGTGCCAGTGTTTCACCAGTCTCAGTGTAAAAAATTTCTTCCTTACATCTAGTCTGAATCTATGTTCTTTTTGTTTAAAACCATTACACCTTGTCCTTTTGCTACAGGCCCTACTAAAAAGTCTGTCCCCATCTCTGTTGTAGGCCCCGTTTAAGTACTGAAAGGCCTCAATAAGGTCTTCCTGGAGCCTTCTCTTCCTCAGGCTGAACAACCCCAGCTCTCTCAGCCTGTTCTCATAGGAGAGGTGTTACAGCCCTCTGATCATTTTTGTGACCCTCTGTGGCAGGTGCACCTGCCCTGATAGGGACCAAAATGTTTCAAAGACCTGTTCCAGTGTTTCACCACCCTCACTGTAAAAATTTTTTTCCTTATATCTAGTCTGAATCTACCCTCTTTCAGTTTAAAACCATTAGCCCTCATCCTATCACAACAGGGATAGGACAATTGTATGTTGTTAAACAAACATGCTGCTGCCAAACTAGTATTTTTTGTTTCAACCCAAAGAGGGGGAACTGCACATCAATCACGAATATTTTCTTTATCTCTCTGTATTGCTGATTACTGTTCATAAGGATATTTTAACTTGAGTCATTTCTCTGAAAGTCTCCAGGGCCTTGCTAATTTCATTTAGCTCATTTAGTGCCAGCTTCTTTTGATAGCAGAGCTATTTTTTGTGCTAAGATACCTTCCTGAAAAGCATTAATTTAAACTCAGAAAATCTGCTTCAAGATGGATATGATATTGAAAACACAGATTACATTGTTATAATAACACATTACATATAGCAACAGATACTTTTTGCAAATGTTTCACTTCTAAACGACTTAATGTGAAAAAAAATCTATGTTCATCTTCAATAGCTGTACAGAAGTTCAGGGTATTAGGTTTGCAACATATAGGATTCACAGTTTTTAAAGTAATCCCCATTATTAAAAAGCTAAGAAAAAAGTCGTGCTTGACCTCATGTTAACACCAGCAGTAGGCCATGCTACAGTAGTGTATTTTGTGATAATGCAGCACAACACATTATATTATTATCTGATGTATTTTATTTTAGTATAAATGTACGTTCCTGGAAGAACTGTTGACCCAACTCACAAATGGAAGTTATTCTGATCACAAGCAAATACATAAATATGATCACACCATACAAAGTGTAACAAAAATGCTCAATACATACATGTGTATGTTTGCTTTCTTGGTGAAAAGCAGACTTCGTGGGACTGAAGTTTGTCTCGCATTTCACAGATTACTCTCTAGTTACTTTACTAACAAAAGAAAATGAGCCTGAATCAGACAATCTGCTCTTCTTAAGTGTGAAAGCTATGTCTTTTTATTTCCAGGGTTGTTTTTCTTTTTTTTTTTTTTTTCATTAGTGGCTTTGCGCTGTCTGAAGCTGACTGACAAGTATTCCTGAACACACCATTTTATCTCAGTGTTCCCTTCTGGTTCAAATATGTGCAAAATCAACTACACTGATAGAGGTGTGAGGGGCAATGGAGAATAGAGGGAGACGCACCAGGTCCTTTAGAGTGCTGCCAGAAATCATCTGCAACTGGACCACGCTCTGCCATCATCCTTATGCTATGCGTATTTCAATTATAATTAAACTATCATCTAGAAATCAACACACAATTTAAAGCGTAATTTCCAAAACATTTTGAGTCTCCCATTAAACACTATTATCTCTCTCTTTTGTTCACCTACAGCTCAATGTCTTCAGCTTCATTTCAATCACAGCCTGAGTGGTATGTTTCAATTCTCTGAAACCTTCTCCCCATTTTGAAGAATTCATTCTGAAATGCCATTTCTCTGCATCTCTGTGCTTCACCTGAGCAATTCTTTGTTACAACTGGGCAGCTCAGCCTGAACACCAGGCTGCAGGTCACCACTTTAGCTCTTCAGCATTAGATATGACTTTAACTGTTGCATATGAGAACAGTTAAAAAAAAAAAAAACACAGAAACATTAGATTTTTTTTCTTAATATCTGAAGGGTAAGTGAACTTATTTTATTGCACTTGCGTGGCAAAATTTTGGTAGCAGGAGGGCTACAGGCATGACTTTGGTGACAAGTAGCTCCAAGACAGACCTGCCACTGGCCAAGACTGAGCTTATCAGCAACCATGGTAGCACCTCTGTGAGAACGTATTTAAGGGGAAAGAAATGCTGCTCAACAGCACCTGGAGGAGAGAGAAACAACTCTGCAGACACCAAGGCCAGTGAAGAAGGCAGGGGAGGAGGTGCTCCAGGTACCAGAGCAGAGATTCCCCTGAAGACCATAGTCAGGCAGGCTGTTGTCCTGCAGCCCATGGAGGTTAATGGTGGAGCAGATATACACCTCCAGCCTGTGGAGGACCCCAAGCTGGAGCAGGTGGATGCCCAAAGGAAGCTGTGACCCTGTGGAGAGCCTGTGCTGGAACAGACTCCTGGCAGGACCTTCGGTCTGGTCCCATGGTGAGAAGAGTCCATGCCAGAGCAGGCTTGCTGGCAGGACTTGTGACCCCATGGAGACCCACACTGGATCAGTTTGTGAAGCAGCCTGTGGGAAGGACTCACATTGGAGAAGTTTGTGGAGGACTGTTTCCCAAGAGAGGATCCCCATGCTGGAGCTGTGGAAGAGTGTGAGGAGGAAGGAGTGGCAGAAACACCATGTGAAGAACTGACCACAAACCCCTTTCCTCATCCCCCTGTGCCTCTTGAGGGGAAGAGGTAGAGAAATTAGGAGTGAAGTTGAGCCCAGGAAGAAGGGAGGGGAGGAGGAATGGTGTTTTAAGATTTGGGTTTAGTTCTTATTATCCTACTCTGATTTGATTGCTAATAAATTAAATTAATTTCCCGAAGTCAAGTCTGTTTTGCCTGTGATGGTAATTGTTGAGTGTCTTTTTCTCAACCCACGAGCCTTTCATCATACTCTGCCTCCCCTGTCCAGCTGAGGAGGGGGAGTGATAGAGAGGCTTGGTGGGCACGTGGCATCCAGCTGATGTCAACGCATCACACATGTAGGTATGGTTTATTTTTATTGTGTACACCTGTATTGGCTACTCTGTTACTTGTGTTAACTCAACAAAGGCAAAGACAATGGTCGGCTTTCTAAGGTCACAGAACCATCCATCAAGGAGTGTCAAATGTGTGTATTTAAAAACTGTTGAGATTAATAAAAGAAAAAATCTTACTGATGTCAACACGCATTATTATACATGATACAAAGCTCCTGAGCAATGGCTCCATGGGTGTAATATACACACCTGGTTAAATCCAGCTTTTCTGCAGAATTCTTACCAGGTTAAAGTTAGCACTCCAGCAGCTTTGGGAATGATTGAAACGCTATCTATCTACTGCCCTACCCCACTCACTTTGTGGGAAATAACAACTTGCACTTCCAGAAGAACATTGACTCTTTGTTGTGTTCGTTGTCTCACAACGATGATTCCTCAAGGGTGTACAGTGAGGCACCTGAACAACATAGCTGTATCAGAGGCTGATGGCTGCAAAACTCCAAAAACATAGTCTTCCTCACGCTATGCCAGAGAATAAAAACAGCTGTCATCCAGCCTTAAGTGACATGTAGGCACCCTTGGCCTGATGCATACAAGTAAACTTTAACAAATATGTTTTCCCTCAATTATAGCCATTTCAGACCAAAATATGCACTAAATTAACTTTACTTTCTTTAGGGTCTCTGATTTCAAACATACAAATAAATGATCTTCTGAGACTATCATGTTATTTTTCATCATCTGCTAATTCAAACTGCAGCTTTTTTCTAGCCTCCTAGCTAAGCTTGGGTCTAAGATGCATTTATGTGGGTTCCAGTCCTACTGTATTGAAAGGTCCATGCTCTCTTCTTATCCTTGCTGGTTGCAGATCACATTTCTTAACATGTCATTGTAGAGCTTTGGCCAATACTGCTGTATATTCCACATAAATATACGATGACTTGTTGACAGTCATGTAAAAGCATGTGGATTGGATATTGATAGTCTGCCTAATACTTCATCTCTGCCCTGAAGATATGAAGAGGCTGCTTACTGGACTATTAGCTTGGAGTGGAGGTCTCAGTCATGGGTGATCTCAGCTGGGTACTAATGGTCAGATTTTATCAATTAAATGACTGATTATATTTTCCCTTGGGTTTAAGAAACAAATATTTCAGACCAGCTGCTGCCATGAATGTGGTCAACAGCAACGAGTTACTCCAGATGAAAAGAAAGCAAAACTGATTTGCATAAATACTGCTATGTTGAGAATGTTTTCATCTGGTAGGCCACTGTATCTTCAACTCTGTGGATGAGCTTAATCAGCATTAAAATGCATGGAAAAGAAAACCTGAGGCTCATAGAATTTTGGTCATCAGATTTTTGCAGGCTCTGCTACTGATTTAATAACAGGTATGTAATGCATGCCCAGTAAATTTAAATGCACATAAAAAACCTCATAGAACATAAAATATAGTGTCAGTTTTCTCTGCCTTGACAGATATTAACTGCTAAATTAGTAGATTTGAAATGTAAGATTTGGTTTGGAACACAAATTAACTGAAAGCATCAGTCAGCAATTACACTCATATCTGAAAGAAAACAATTTTCTAAGCAGTAAGCTAGTAGTTGTTCTGTTTTAAAACTTAAATTGGTCTGCAATTCCTTTTAACAGAAAAGTGTTGGTAAATATTTAATTTAAGGACTATTTCAACATGTCTTTATTTTTCTCATTAATTTTAAAGGTCTAAAAATCTCTAAAAAACAAGAAGCAATTCAAAATGCATTGTTATGGAGTCAGCAAGGTATGCTAATTCCTGAAATAGACATTTCCCAAATTCAGAAACATGCCTAACGAAATACAATTCTTTCTCTTGTGCAGAAAAAGAATATAATCACAAAATAACTTTTTAAAAATAATAATAAAATTTCTAACCAAATGAAAAATACTGAGGAGCCCATACTGTCATGATGTGGGTTACGATCATGGGCAGTTACTGTAATCCAGTATTTAACACACGCTAGAAACAGAATGACTAGATAAAGAAGCTACCAGGTAATTTTACAGACCATTTTTGTTTCCTCCTTTGAGAGGACAAAACTGTCACTCTTAAAATTTCTTCCATATATTATGGATGTCAGGGAGAAGTGAAACAACTGTAAAAGCATGTGATCCCTAATGAGATGGAAATGTTCATGCCACCTGAAGGAGGAAACAAGATATTAGGATATGTATGAATAATGTGTGAAGAATCAGGTAGAGAAAAACAATGATGCTAGAGCGCAAAGTGCATTCTCACATAGTTTACTATTTAGTGTTCTGGTCAGCTAACAACAAAAACAGAAAGGCTCCAGGGAAACTTGATGGTCCCCATTTTCAAAGGGACCTAAATGATGTATGGGCTGAAATTCCATTTAGAAATGTGAGTTCAACACGTAAGGTACTTCGGCGTCCTTAGATGCAGAGGCTGAATCGCACTGTATTTGCACCTGATTGGTCTGAATTACTTTCAAGAACACAGACCTTAAATCCCTTTTGAAACATCACTTGGTCTCCTAAATGACTTTGTTTCAACAGTGCCATGTAAAAACAGCTACTGGTTTCAAGAGGATTTTGTAAGAATAGTATTTTGTGAGTACTTCAGAGAAAGGAAATGGAATAAGGAATGCAAGGCAAGCTCATGACTTTTCAGGGATAAAACCACTGAGAATTACTCACCTGTGTCTTATAATGCAGAAATTGATAGAAATGCAGCAAATGACACACAGAAACAAAGTTTCACAGCCTCCTCCAAAATGTTCCATGCTCACTGATGGTGCTTCGTATTCCAGGTAGTAAGGCAAGGTTTGCTGATGTACAGAGGCAATCAGTGAATTATCACATCAATTAACATGAAACTGTGAGGCAGGCTATGCCTAGGATGGCAGAAGTCACTCTTTTGATGTTGAGAAAACTGGAATGTGAAGAACCATAGACTTCCAGAGATGGTAGTGATGACACATAATAAATTAAAGTGCCTAATACAGCCCGCAGAGAAATGCTAGGTGTCTGGCCACTGAAGTTTATTCCTCATAAAAATTCTTAGAAAAGTCTTAAACGAGGTAAAGTAATCTTTGGTTGTCATTAAAATTCATGACTGTCAGTACCTTGTTATAATGATAGGTCACAAAATTCCATAAGAATCAATGAAAAAGCTATGTCATGGTGACAGTTATTAGCATCAAAAAGGACAAAGCCAGTATGCCAACTGCAGATTGAAAGATAAGCTCCTGGGATGCTGCACTTCTGTCCAGGTATATAAAACAAACTTCAGATAAAGTAACAAAAACTCTCTTCTTACCCCGAGTCTTGAGTCCTTTGGAGGGGCAGCTAGCCCCTTGTCAATAAGTCTGTCATTACTGTATTGAAGACAGATATTGGCTGCATGAGTAATTGAGTCGAAACCATTATTTTTTATCACTCTGCAGCTTTGCAAGGGAGCAAAGAAATCACATCAAGACTCATGATAATTCTTGTCCTTTGGATAAAAATCAGGAATCAGACTGTGAGCTTGCAAAAATCAATGTGCCTTTTTACAAGAGAAATTAAAGAGTTAGTATGCAATTCCTGAAAAACTAGTTTACATAATACCAAAATCTGAATCAGACATAAAAAGATAAAGGTAAACAGCCCTGGGTAGTGCTGGTGACTACCAAATCCTTTTAGCTCTTGTCTTTCTACAGCAAATCTATATCACTCTCTGAAACTTTTGGGTATTGTCTTTTTCTAAGTCATAATCAACAGGAACAAGTATATCCTGCAGTTCTGAATTCTCATATTATCTGCAGGTTCGATTAACTTGAACAGCACCTACCAGCTTTCTCTGGAGACATTCAATAGTTCCAAAAATCAGACCCAAGAACAGAGGCAAACACAAACAGTGGATGCTTTTAACACGCAATTGTTTCTTTCAGCAATATCATCAAGGTGTCCCTATATTTTGAGACTTTTGAGGAATCGTTTCTTTATTTCCAAGAAAGATAGATTCTTCTTAGGAATCTGCAACCAGTTTCATAATACTTTTTCTTTTCATTTTTTTTAAGGTACACTTGAATATTGCGATGAAACATTTGCTGGATGCTATTACGATCATTTTTTTACTTAATCTAGAAATGCATAGGACTGCCTCTTAGAATTGAATACTGATTAGGGTAGCTTAAGTATTTATTAAGTGTGTTTTTATGGTGAAGTTTATATAGGACCTATTTCAAAAAGATATTTTCAAATATCTTTCAAAAGGATATTTTTCCATGAATATGTGGGGCACTTCTGCAGAAATGCCAGCCACTGAGTGGTTCAGACTCATTTATTTTTCTCAATTTTTCTTTTTCTTTCAGAAGCCATAAAAGGTTTAGATTTTTTGTAGTTCTTGTTAATTTGATGATTTGCTGCTCCTTAGTGCTTCAATTTCGTTATCTTCAAATTTGCTTTGCAATAGCACTACCCATTAGTGTCTAAATCAGTTACTTGTCTGGATGGTTTCAGGTTTAGTTCTGACAACCTGAAACAGAAGACTCTGATTTATCTGCCTGTACTGGTTTTGGCTAGAACATAGTTATTTTTCTTCATATCAGTTTTTATGGTGCTGAATTTTTTATTTGTAACCAAACCAGACTTGATAACACACCTGTATTTTAGGCATTGATGAACAGTGCTTACACAGAGTCAAGGCCTTTTCCGTTTCATAGAATCATAGAAAGTTTTGGGTTAGAAGGGACCTTTAAGATTATCTCGTTTCAAACCCTCTGCCATGGGCAGAGACACCTCCCACCAGACCAGATTGCTCAAAGCCCTGTCCAGCCTGGCCTTGAACACCTCCAGGGATGGGGCATCCACAACTCCTCTGGGCCACCTGTTCCAGTGCCTCGCTACCCTCAGAGTGAAAAATTTCTTATTAATATCTAATCTAAATCTACCCTCTTCCATTTCAAAGCCATTAACTGCCATCTTATCACTACATGCCCTTTTACAATGTCCCTCACCAGCTTTCTTGTAGGTCCCCTTCAGATACTGGAAGACCACTATAAGGTCTCCCCAGAATCTTCTCTTTTCCAGACTGAACAACCCCAACTCTCCAGCCTGTCTTCATAAGAGAGGTGCTCCAGCCCTCTGATTATCTTCATGGGCCTTCTCTACACTTCTTGTGCTAGAGACTCCAAAGCTTCATGCACTTCTCCAGGTGGTGTCTCACCAGAGCGGAGTAGAGGGGTAGAATCACCTCCCTCGACCTGCTGGCCACGCTTCTTTTGATGCATCCCAGGATACAGTTGGCCTTCTGGACCATGAGTGCACATTGCTGGCTCATGTTGAGCTTCACATCTACCAACACCCCCAAGTCCTTCTCATTGGGGCTGCTCTCAATCCANTTGCTGAGGGTGCACTCAATCCCACTGTCTATGTCACCAACAAAGACGTTGAACAGCATCGGTCCCAATACCAGCCCCATTTGTCACTGGTCTCCACTT
>VXBH01001546.1:297079-323022 GCA_013400035.1 Rynchops niger | reverse complement strand
CAAAGGGGCTGGGGAGGAAGGTGGAGCGAGCTGGGGAAAAATTCGGGCAGGTCTGTGGGATGCAGAGACGAGGAGGGAGAGAGAGGGGAAGCTTTCACCTGGGATTGTGGGGCTGTCGCAGGGGGGGCGCTGCCAGGAGGAGCCATTGCTCGGCTGGGGCAGGACCCGCCGCCGCACGGGGGTGGGAAAGGTGTTAGGGAACCGGGGGAAGTTTCTGTCCCAGGAATCCCTGTCCAGTTGAGTCTGAGCATCTCCGGGGATGGAGACTCCAGAGCAAGCCCTTAGGGGAGCCGGCCCCATGCTTGGTCACCCTTAGAGTGCTTTTTCTGATGTTTAACTGGAATTTCCTGATTTTCAACGTGAGCCCCGTTGCCTCCTACGTGCGCTCTGGCTCCCTCCTCTCTACCCCCCATCAGACATCTCTACCCAGGGACAAGACCCCCTAAGCCCTCTCCTCTCCAGGCTGAGCAGCTCTCCCAGCCCTTCCTCACACTTCAGCTGCTCCGCACCCTCCGGCATCTTTGCGGCCTTTGCTGGACTCGCTCCGATCTGTCCCTGTCTCTCCTGTCCTGGGGGGAGCCCAGCCCTGGACCCAGCGCTCCAGAGGGGTCTCCCCAGGGCTGAGCAGAGGGGCAGGATGAAGACGGGCAGCGTCCCATCCGCGCTCCCCTCGCCCGCCGTGCCAGTCCTCTCGCGGAGGAAGGCTCTCGGGGTGCTCAGGCGCGATTTCCCCTTTGTAAACCCGCGCTGCCCGCTCCCTCCCAGTCCTCCCGCCTGTGCTGGGAAACGGTTTCCAGGAGGGTTTGCTCCATCACCCGTCCCACCTGTGGGGGTACCAAAACCTGCATGAGCATCCTCGCCCGTGTAAGGAAAGGATCGGAGACATTTCGCAGATGCGAAAACTCAGAGAAATGTCACCCGAGGTGGAGGCTCGGGGAAAGTGGCCTCGGGGCTGCTCGCAGAATCATAGGGGTTGGAAGGGACCTCTGGAGGTCACCTAGTCCAAACTAGATGGGGCTGGGCACCGGGATCTGCTGGTGGGCGACCTGAAATGCTAAGCCCCATGTGCCCGCTGGCCTGTCTCCCCATACTCCCACCGCTGGCACGACCCACCCTGACCCCAAATCCCCACGAAAGCCTCGCCATCCATCCCCACTGCCACCCTGAGCACCGCCGGGCGAGGGCAGACCCGGCGGCATGGGGCAGCGACGGGGCTGGGGGAACACCTCGCACCTTTCCTCCCCCCAGACTATGCCACGCGCGGGCAGCGGCCGCAGCCCAGGCCATGGCGGGGTCCGGCGAGGCTTTGGTGCTCCATGTCCTGCTCTGCTGCCTGTGTGGAGGTAAGTGGCCGCATGGCACAGCTTGACACAGCTCGGGACGGCTCGACACGGCTTGGTAAGGTTTGGCACGGCTCGGTACGGCTCGGCATGGCTCGACATGGCTTGGCACGGCATTGG
This sequence comes from Rynchops niger, assembly GCA_013400035.1. Taxonomy (NCBI): domain Eukaryota; kingdom Metazoa; phylum Chordata; class Aves; order Charadriiformes; family Laridae; genus Rynchops; species Rynchops niger. Next base: position 321,562 of record VXBH01001546.1, on the reverse strand, counting down.
TATGGCTTGATGTGGCTCGGCATAGCTTGGCACAGCCACCGCGGCATCACCCTCATGGGCCACCAGAGCAAACATCCCAATCCTGCCAGGGAACTGGAGCCGGATGGGGGAAATTACCATGCTACCGCTATGGATTTTGGGGGCAGCGCTCTGGTAGCATCGCGGGGGGTATCCCAGACCCCGCAGCACCCTCTCCTCCCGCATCCTGGGAGCGGGGCTGCATCCAGCGGCGCTGAAGGGTGCTGGCGTTTCAGCGGCTGTGAGAAGTGGCGTGATCCTGCCTCCGCAGGCAGCTGCGCCCTTTCCAGGAAGGCCAGATCGAGCCTGATACCGGCTACGAGACGGGTTTGCTGGGGCTGGTGCAGAGCCCTCATCTGATAGTGCAGGGCAGCGTGCCTCTGCGCGGGGGCTGCCGCCCTAATCTCGGGGGATCAGAGCTCTCAAGCCTGCAGGTTATTTCCCTGCAGTCATCTAAGCCTTAGAGCAAAACCTAAAATCGGTGAAACTAGCTGTTTTCGACCTGAGGGGATGAGTCACCAGGGTGCTGGGTTGCTGCTGAAGGCAGGGGGGTTTATCCCCACCCCAGGGGGGGAGCGAGGTGGGGGTCCTGCCACGCTGCTGCCCGCATCCCAGCAAAGCAGCCGCCCGTGCGGAGCGATGGGTATCGTCCTCCCCCGTGGGACACCCAGCCGGAGCCATCCTGACCCTGTTGGCGCAGGTGTGGCAAACATCAAGTGCTCGGGGCACGTCTGGATCGAGCCCGCGCCGGTGGTGCGGATGGGCTCCGACATCTCCATCAACTGCCTTTCCACCCTCGGCTGCAACTGGGACGAGTTATCCATCCTCCTCAACTACAGCCGCCTGGAGGGTCCCCTGCATCCCCTCAACAGCACCACCGTCCAGCTCCGGCTGCGGGATTTCCGGATGCCCTTGGGGACCATCCTCTGCCTCGCCCAGTGTCCCGGCAGCAAAAAGCTGGTGTGTGGCACCGACGTCCTGGCCGGCTGTGAGTCCCCCATCCCTCTGGGGTTTCCGTGGCTTTTGTTAAGCCACCGGCACCGGGGAGGTTGGGGTTGGGGCAGGGGTGAGGGGGGGTCACAGCAGCCTGGGCTTTGCATTGGTTGGCGGGGGGGTTTATCTGCATGCCCTTGCCCCCGCAGACCCTCCGGACCCCCCCAGCAACCTGACCTGCTCCATCGGCGAGGGCTTGGGGCGCCTGGCGTGCACGTGGGACGCGGGGCAGCCCACCCACCTCAGCACCCGCTACACCCTCCACTTGCGCAGGTAAGCCCCCGCGGGACGGAGGGGCTGCGGGGCGATGCACGGAGCCGGACGGGGGCCGGGGGGGTGCGCGGTAACCGGCAGAGCCGGCACATGGCACGTGGTGGTCGGGGCGCGGCGGCCACAAAGCCGGGTGACATCAGGGCTGCCGGTGCCCCAGTTACGCTTCCTAAAGCGCACGTCTCCCCGCTCCCCTCCTTGCAAACCTCACATGAAAAGGGGGGGGGTTGATCCTGCAGGATGGACCCCACACCCCCTCTCCGTGCCATTAGTGCCCCCAGCATCACGCTGCAGCCCATCACAGCCGTGCATTTCTCGCAGAGGCATCGATTCTCCCTAAGATAAAGGCGGCAGCCGGCGGTGCGCACCTAACGCTGCCCAAACCCCGAAACCGAAACCCCCACAGGGTACAAAAGCTCGAACCTGAAGCGTGTTGCAGCTCTTCCGACCCAGCCTGGGACGGTTCCTGCCACGGCTGACTCCAAAGCCCCCGCGACACAAGACTGGCAGGCTTTCAAAGTTAATCTGACTCAGTTATTAAAGTAAACACATTAAATCCCCGACACAGATAGGTTTTGTGAAGAGACGTGATTAACCGCCTGCCTAAATTTGCTCGGGTTCAAACTTCGAACCACGCAGCCAGAAAGGACTGAGAAAGTTGCCTTCCCGCAGCGAAAACGCGAATGCCCTACAGAAATGCCAAGAAGCGAAGGCGATTACTTTCTAGTTTGCTGCAAGAGTGACAAAGTCTGGTTTCGGAGATGACTGTGCCCCCGCCGCCGGCTGTGACCCCTGGAGAGCCGGGGTTGCCTTTCCAGCGGGTGCGTGATGCTGGGACCGGGGCTCTGACTGGGGCTGCCTTCTGCTTCTCAGCGTGGGGATGGCGGCGGATGCTGAGGATGATGAGAAGGCGGAGGAAGAGGTCTTCCCTGCGGGCTCACCAGTGCTGCTGAGCGCGCTGCGTGGTGGGAGCCGCTACTCAGCGTGGGTGGAGGCCACCAACACGCTGGGCACTGCCCGCTCGGCCCCCCGGCGCCTCGACCTGCAGGAGCTCGGTACGTCTCTCTGTCCGACTGTCCGTCCGTGAGCTGCACCGCGTGATGGGGCTGTGCCTAAAGGCGTCACTTTTGGGACACACAGCCCCCCTTGACATGCCAGCCCCCCGCTTTCCCGGCTGTCCCCGCAGTGGTGCCCGCTCTGCCCCTGGTCGTCGGCGCCGAGACGACGGAGACGTCGCCTCCCACCACCACCGTCCGCTGGAGGAAACAGACGCTGCGGGAGAACGTGCGCTGCGAGGAGCGACACAAAGCCACGGGTGCCCCGGCATGGCATGTGAGACAGCCTGGGACCCCCCCCAACCCTCCCTCCACTTAGGAGATGGGCCAGTCCCGGTCCTGCTGGAGACCCCCGAGCACCCAGGGGCAATGGGAGCATCTGGGGTCATTCAACACCCACTTACCCTTTGCGTTGGCACTGGCGGGGGGCACGCACCCCCGGCCATGGGCAGCCCCCCACCTCCACCGGGGCAGGACAGCTGAGGCCAGGCAGAGTTATCTCTGTTTTTTAAGCAAAAGGGCAAAATTATAAATATTTCCAAAGGTTATCTGGCTCTGCAAAGGCAAGGCACAACAGTCTCTAGGGCCCCCCCACCCCCGCATGCTCGCAGACACAACGACTCCCAGGGCAGCTCCCCCCGGCTCCCTTTTGGAATCCTCCCCAGTGCTGGCAGGGGCCGAGGATGGATCCCAGCACCCATAGGAGACCCCAAAACTGCCAGAAGCCCAGCGTGGGGGCGGGCTGGGGGCTCTCACTGCACACCCCCAGCTTGCCCAGTACATTAGGTGTGTCGGCACCGTGTCTCGCAATGGCATCAACCCCAAAAAACCATGCTGGACCCCCACGGGAGGGGTGATGGGGACCCCCGTAGCTGTGCCCCGAGGCTTAGCCATCCGCATAGAGGACCACGGCTGTCCCCAACCATGCAGATGATGAAGGGGGTCTGGTGGGGGGGCACGGCTGGGTCCCGCTCCCCACTAGCACCCTGCTTCCCTTGCAGGTGCAGACGTGGGACGGCGCGGCGCAGGACGGGCCCCGCTCGCGGCACAACCTGCAGAGTGACACCCAGTACGTGTTCCAGGTCCGGTGCCGGCTCAGCTCCCCCAGCAGCCCCTGGAGCGCCTGGAGCACCCCCTTTCTCTACACCACCCCCGAGGCAGGTAAGCTCAGCTCCTTCAGATGCTCAGCAGGGACCTGGCCCAAACTCCGGCTGCTGGGCAAGCCAAGGTTAGCCAGCAAGATGCGCGTGCGCGGCGTGCACGTGGCAAGCACATGGCACAGGAGCCTGCATGTCCTCACGCTGCTGGAGATCGCTTTTGAGAGACATCGGGCATGATGCTGTACAGGCCCAGGAGGCATCCCCACGCCGCAGCTGAGGGCTGAGCGCTACCAGGAGCTGGCAGCTCATCTCACGCCCTCCAAGTGCCAAACCCCGCGGCATGGTGATTTTGGCAGACTCCTGAGGCTGCTGCGGTATGGTGGGAGCTGGAGAGAAACCTGGGGGGCTTTGCGGGCACATGGTTTTCTGATCAGAAAGAGGGCTGGGATGTGATTATCCATCTTTGGTAGCCCCGACAGCCAGGAGCAACTCTTGCCTAGGTGGAAAAGCCGCATCAGATGAGGTGTCCCACCAGCCACAACGACCTGTCACCTTAGGTCAGGTTTCCCGCTTTGCATCGCGATTACAAACACCGGGATGAGCTCAGGCATGGAGGCTCAGTTATCTCGGCTGGCAGTGGGCTGAGATGCCCGAGGAGCGATGCCCTCCTTTAGGTCCCGGTTGCAGTGAGGAAGCTGGGGACGCTCTTGTCCTAAAAAGCAGCGTTTGCTGCTGTGTGCAGTCTGGGCTGTTTCCTCCCCGCGGCGGCAGAGCCGTGCAGCAGCGAGCCTGACGCTTGGGAACCAGCCTGATGTCCTGGCACGGAGCCACCAACCAAGTGGGGCGTTCTGCAGAGCCTGGGTGGGAGCCCCACGCCTGGGTGGGAGCCCCGGCCGGTTGCCCTTCGGGAGCTCCTGCCACCTCCCACGCTTCCTCCCGCAGCGCCAGCCGTGCCACCCGACGTCTGGCGGCGCCTGGGCCCAGCCTTCCCGAACGGCAGCCACGAGGTGACGGTCTTGATCAAGGTAAGGGCTGGGTTTTTTGGCGGCTCCTGTGAAGTTTTCGCATTCTCAGCTCCTCCCCGAGAACAGCAGCAGCCAAGAGGCAGGGGAATCACAGAACAGTTTGGGTTGGAAGGGACTTTAAAGGCCACCCAGTGTCCCCCCCTGCCCTGGGCAGGGACACCTCCCANGGGGGGGGGGGGGGGGGAGGAAGAGGAGACCCCAATGTGTCCTTGGGGCAAAATCTCTCCATCCTGGCAAAATCACCCAGCCGAGGGGACATCTGTTCTGCACTGGGGCTGCCCGGTGCCGGACCGCACACCCGTCCCCAGGGTGCTGTCTGTCTGTCCTTCGCAGCCCCTGCTGCCCCGGGATGCCCGTGGGAGGATCCTGGGCTACGCCGTGGTTTCCGAGAGCCCCAGGGGAGAGCTGCTCCTCTGCAACACCTCCAGCACCGCCTGCACCGTCCTGGTGCCTCCGGAAACCCGCGTCCTCCACGTCACCGCTCACAACTCCAAGGGGGCGTCCATCCCCGCCAGCATCGCCCTCAGCCGGGGGGGCACCGCCAGCCAGGAAGGTGGGATCTCACACACACCAACCGCAGCCTAGATTTTATCAGGATTGCAGGGGAAAAATGCTAAAACAAGGGAAAAGCCTCCCTCTGCCGAGGAACACGACGTCCTCCAGACAAGGCCAGCATCTCCCGGGGATGGAGATGCTCCGCAGCTGCCTATCTCAGCCCTTGGGCTTCCAGTAACAAGCTTAAAAATAAGTTTATCCTGCCCGCATTGGCTCGGCACAGTGGTGCTCCCCAAAATAGCTCTGGCCAGGGAGACTGTCCCTGCTGGGAGCTCGGTCCTTGTAAATAGAAAGGAATGGGAAAAATACCACCATCCTTTCAGGCCACCTTAGGTTCCCTGCGCCACAAGTTGTGGTTTTCCCCACAACCACGCTTTCCTATTTTTGAAAAAATGTCTTTTTTAATGAGCAACAGGAGGGGGGAAAGTCCCATTCAAATCGAGGACAAATATATGACTAAGAAGAAACTAAAGAGAAAGAAGGCGGAAAAAATTCTGTAATCTCTCATACTTATCAGAATCACGCGCCTTTCTTATAAGAAATGACAGGTAAAGCATTTCGGATGAGACATGATGAAGCTGAAAGATGTGCTTTTGTGATACATGTGTATGAGCACATACATACCTACATATATAAAAAAATATCACATTCTAGAATTTCTTGTTCCATCTTCAGTCCTTAAAAACTTTCAGGAAAGCCACATTTTTCCTGGGCTTAGCTGCCCCTTCCTGGCCCCCCCCGCCCTCTGGAGGTGACATGGGGGTGACAGTCCCCTCGCCACCTCTCTCCACAGACTTCCCGGCGCCGGCGGCTGTGGACGTCAAGCCTGAGAACGGGAGCAGGGTCTCGGTAGCCTGGCAGCGCCCCAGCGGGAGGTCTCCGCTCTGGTTCATAGTGGAGTGGGTTTCCACCGCCCAGTACAGCCAGGAGGAGCGGTATTTTTGGAAGAAAGTCCCCTGTGAGGAAACACACACGTACATCCCAGGTGAGATTTTGCTACTTGGGTGCTGTAACGGAATCACGGAATCTTCAGAGCTGGAAGGGACCTCTAGAGATCATCCAGTCCCACTCCCCTGCTAAAGCAGGATTGCCCAGAGCACATCACTCAGGAATGCATCCAGGCGGGTCTTGAAAATCTCCAGAGAAGGGGAAACGTCCTACACCAGGATGTTATAAAGCCAAAATATATTACGAAGGCAGAGTTTTGTTTGAAATCGAGCCCCCTGCCCACTTGGTTTTGGAGAGTGGGACCATGGCGGGCCCTCAGGGAGAAGGAGGAGAGAAGCCATAGGAGACATGAGGGCAGTCGGTGGGATTTGGTTGAATCATAGGGTTGGAAGGGACCCCTGGAGATCATCTAGTCCAACCCCCCTGCCAGAGCAGGGTCACCTAGAGCAGGTTACGCAGGAACGCGTCCCCCAGGTGAAGGTCACAGGGGAAGAGGTGACGAGCGAGCCGACAGGCAGGGAAGCCATGGGGGAACGCATGGAGGCCTGCCCAAGCGCAGGAGGTGTTTAGAGGATGTAGAGGGAGAAGGCACAGTGCTTGATGCACCACGGTTGCTGCTTTAGCACCTCTCCTCCCTGGCATGCCTGGAGAGACAGGCCAGCGGGTCCTCACCGACACGGCCTGAGCCCAGCAGCAGCAACACCTCAGGATCCATCCCACTCCATGCCTGCTTCCCCCGTTAATTCTGGTGCTTATTGGGCTTTTGGGTAGTTCCTAGCCAGTTACCTGACCAGGCTTTTGCTCTTCCCCATGTGTTTTTGGGAACCGCTCATGCGGTGGCTTTCCCCAGGGTGAAAGCGGGCTTAAAGCTGGGGACCCCCCCACACCCCCATCTACTTTCACCACTCAGTGACAAGCCCTCGAGCGAGCCTAGAGCTTTCACAACAGCCTATAAATACATTTTCAAGGCAAATATTGCTTCTTTTCAGAAGAGGCAGCAGAACGAGGTCGCATCAGTGTGTCAGTGTACGCCGTCTACCCCGATGGAGTCAGCAAACCAAGCTCCGGCCAAGGTAGGCCCAGTTGGCTGGAGAAGTCACTGCTTGCTGCGATGGGGCTGCGGACCTCAGCTTGCTATTTCATGCTTCATATTCCCACAATCAGCCAGTTTTGCAAAATTACTTAGTTTTTAGAAATGAGATGTAAAACCCTCCCACTGACCAGAGGAAAACAGGGCTCTTGATGGAAACCCGTTGGCTGCAGATCATGAAAAACAGAGATTTTTATCAACGTGTCTGCGTGAAGACCTTCTCTAGCTGATCTTCGCTCCTGCTTGCACATCTCCAATGCACACAAGAACCACATCTTACCCTGCAAGATACACCAATGGAGTCGTTGTCCCTGTTTTGTGACAGAAAAGATGAGGTTGCTGCTTTGCACGTTTGACAATCAAATGTTATAGAGAAACCAGAACAAAGAAAACAACTTACCAGGACCAACTGGCCAAGCTGGAGCCCACCCTTCCTTACCTGGAATGGGAAGCAGGTGGGCTTCTGTTCTGGAGATTTTTAGATAGGACGAGGCATGGGCTGATTGACAAGGGAAAGTAAGGACCAGCTGTGCATCATCTCCACTACTGTCTGTGTTGGCTTCAGTTGTCCTCAAGAGCTGGTCCTCACCCAGGTGAGTCAGGATAAGCCATGCACAGCTCAACATCTGAGCACTGAGGAGTCCTCCCAGCACCACCATACCTGCCCTATGGACACCACAGCACAGACGAAACCTCTGCATTTAAGGACATGACACACAGTGTCCAGCAGTAGCTGTGTAGGACCCTGGAGACACGAAATGAAATCAAGTCATGAAGTCAGCCCATGAGTCTAAGTCAGAACCTCCAGAGATCCTGCAGCATAGCTCATAGCCCAGGGCTGAGCTTAAATAGCCCCATGCGCAGGGGCTGTGGGTGGAGGTCCCAGGTGAGGCTGGTCGGGGACATTAAGACCTGATTGCCCTCACAGAGCCAGCTGTAGCCACACGTAATGGTAACACCTTGGGATGTCAGCAGTTCACTGTCCCACGCTGTAACACAATTTTGGATGCATTATTCGAAGCTGCTCAGATACTTTCCCTACGATGACCCAGCTCTGTGTTTCTGGTTGACACCTCCCATGGCTTTGAGGACAGCAGTTATTCCATTTTTTCCCAAGAAATGGAAACAAATATTCCTGACTGGTTCATCCTGGGCTGTTCACGGCTATGAGCCCTGGCTATTAACTGTTATCCTTACGGACATACTGACAGCCTTCGGCTCAGGGCAGGTCAGGGTTTGGGCACCTCCAGCTCTGGTGACATGAATTTCCAGCATCCTGATCTTCAAGTAGGGCTTAAACTTCGGCAGCAGGTCTCCATCTGCATGGAAGAGCTGGGTGTCAAAAGGAGGATGCTCTAACCTTTGCAGCAGCAAACAGCTTAGAAATATGTTAAATATTTGAAAATAGAGATTTCGTCCTCAGTGGTTGCGTAGGTCCCACTCTGTGGAGGAGGTGGCCCCTCGTCCCTGCCCTGCTGGGACAGCCGGCTTTGGGGACGGAGAGGCAAACATGGGGAGCAGCAGGATTTTTCCTGAAGCAGTCAGCCAGCTGAAGGGTACAGAGGAGTTTTCAGATGTGCAAATGAGGGGTTTCGTAAAGCACCTGGATCCTGGCACTTCTAACGATGCACTTGCAAGTCTTGGCCTTCCCGAAATTCCCACTATTGGCAATTTGTTGTCTTGGGAAAATCCTGCTGCCAGCGCGAGCTGTGCTTGCGCGGACGACTCTGCAAAAGGGGCCCTTCATTCTTTCAGCAGCTCTGGGGGCATTTCCCTTCCTTCAAACACAACACAGACCCACAAGCACACCATGAGCAATATTCACTGCTATTGAAAGACAGGGGAAAATCATAGGGAGCAGGGCTGGAAAGGATGGCTGCCTGTTCCCAAGGGAAGATCAGCTGTACGGCTTCCATTCCTGACAGACGCTGGGTAAAGCTGCTCTTGCATTTCCAGGAAAAGGAATGCAAGAGCAGTTGTGGTTTCACCCCAGCTGGGACCACGCAGCCGCCCGCTCACTCCCCCGGGTTGGGATGGGGGAGAGAATCAGTAGAGTAAAAGTGAGAAAACTCGTGGGTTGAGATAAAAACAGTTTAATAAGTAAAGCCAAAGCCGCGCACCCGAGCAGAGCAAAACAAGGAATTCATTCCCTGCTTCCCATCGCAGGCAGGGGTTCAGCCACCCCCAGGAAAGCCGGGCTCCATCATGCGTAACTGTTAATTGGGAAGACAAACGCCATCACTCCAAACATCCCCCCCCCCTTCCTTCTTTTTCCGCAGCTTTACACACCGAGCATGACGTTGTATGGCATGGAATATCCCTTTGGGCAGTTGGAGTCGGCTGTCCCAGCCACGTCCCCTCCCAGCTCCTTGTGCCCCACCAGCCTGCTCACTGGTGGGGTGAGGAGCAGAAAAGGTCTTGAGAGCTCAGCAGCAACCAAACCCACCAGCGTGCTATCAACACCATCTCTCCTCCCAAATGCAAAACACAGCACTTCACCAGCTGCTGGCAAGAAAGTCAATTCTATCCCAGCTGAAACCATGACAGCAACCTGCCCCGGTGCTCCTCAGCCTTGCTGCTAGAGCAGTTGTCCTCCTCTATGACCTGTGCTTTAACTGCTGCAGTTTAAGATGAGGACTCTTGTCCTACTCGTGGTGAAAAGGGGACAACTACCATCCTTGTCCTTGTAGTGTTGCTCAGTTGCCACCCCGCTGCGTGCTCTGCCTGGGGTGCTCTGGTGGGGCACGTTCTCCCAAGGACGAGCGTGAATACCGTGCATGTCCCAGGAGAGACCCTTTTTCCTGCTGGGTGGCCCCGATCCCAGCAGATGACTCCAGCTGAGGTCTGACTGCAGGGCACGGTGGTTCCTTCCCTCTCCAGGCGACCACGCTGCTCACGCCTGGCCCGGGGTGGTGGCCCAGGTCCCCGTGCAGGGAGGTGACCCCGGGAAGATGCGGTGGGTGGCTTGTCCTGCCCACATAGCTGTGGTTCTGGTCCAGGCTACAGATGCAGTCCAACACCCAGCCCAGCGGTGGGCTCGCCCTCGGCCTGGACCCTCACTCCTTTTCTGTAGCACCAACAGCACCACACTTTTGTTAAGGAGAAGAGATCCCAAGGGAATTGCTCCACACGGCTGGGAAGAAAGCTTGCTGCTTCTTTCAGCAAAAAAACGCTTCTTGCCGTGTCAGGCTCTTTAGCTGCAGGTCTTCCCTCACCACACAGCCCATCACACAAACAGATATTGTCCGAAAATTCAGTCCCAGGGCGTTCAGACACTTTGAGAAATAATCTGTAGGTGCTCATGAAAGATGATGGACAATTCCTCAGGAAGATAAAACCGGTGTTTCTAGTACTGAGGGGAGCGACGTGCGTGGAAGACGTTTTGTCGTTGGTGGTGTGTGTTCATCAACATCTCGTTGAATTGGATCTCTGGGAAATAGGAGTTCGTGTAGAGTCCGGCCAGAGCTGGAGTTCCTGATTACTTCAGGAGGCTTTCTTTTACTCGCCATTCCATTGTTGATTTTTCTAAATAATATTAACAAACTACAAAAAAGCCATCGCTTCCATGTTACCAGCTGTCCTCTAAATGAAGTAACAGACATTTTTCTCTGCTCTCTGTTTAAGTCCCTTCAGATGACCAGCTCCCGGGTAGCATCTACAGCGAGATCTCCCACGGTAAGAGGACAGACCTGGTAAGCCAGACTTTCTCCTTGACCAGAAGTGGAAATTACAGCCCGAGCAGCGCCTGCAGCATCTGGTGATGGGGAAACGAGAGCTTCCCTTACCCTTGGGAGCGATCAGGGCCAAAAAAGCAACTTTTCCCTTGGTGGTGACGCGAGCTGCACGGCAGGAAAGGCTGCAGTGCTCTCACAGCTCCATAGCACCTGCGTGACGCCTCCCTTAAGTTTTGCTTTCTTATGAGACTTTTAACGTACATTCCAGCAAACAGGAGATAAGAAGCCCAGAAAAATATAACGTTAACCTATAGCGTAACAGCGATAGACTGTTTCAACCTTGCAGTTTGAACCGGAGAACAATTTAAGCATTTCCCATCCATTTTACCTAACTTTGGTCATGCTTCTGGTTCGCACATCTTCTGGTAAAGGTTACGTTATGATCTGTTGCAGTACTTAAACCAAAAGCAAAACCAACGTAAGCTGAAGAAGTCACTTCACCATTTCTGGAAGGTAAGTCTGCGTAGGAAATGGTTAAACACAGTGACCACACTTCTTCGAATTACTTGATTGAACACCCCGTCCATGGCCATCGCCCGTGATGCTCCGGTCACAGGAGAACGCGGATGGGACAGTAGTTTTGGTTTTGCTTTTGTTATGGCTTTGCTTCGTTCACCAGGGAGCAAAAGGGCGAGAGAAATGCTGAAGGCTGTTTTGCCAAAGATCTGCCCTTTCTATCAGCCGGCTCCAGACGGGGCGGTGGAGCAGGCCCACCCCATTGACCTTTTTCCTCTCTATCCTTTTCCAGACGATGACGTTGGAGTTTTCCTGGGACTGGGCGTCAGCGTGATCGTATTATCTGTTGTTTTTTTAATTCTGATGTTTAAAAAGTCAGCCAGAAAAAGGTATTTCTTTCTTCACAATTTTCCCCCCTTATTTCCAACTCCCGCCTTTCTTCCAGAATGGTTTAAAATTAACTACAGAAACCCGCTCTTACTAAGGACAACTTCTCCGATTGATCACATTGGTATATGAAAAGACACCCATGCCCTCCACAGTAAGGCAGACACCAACAAAAAAAAGTAAAAAACCACTCCTCTGTCAAGGCCAGACTTAGGGACGTGCGATATATTATTACACAGCTGCCAGGGGTAGAAAAAGAGAGGAAAAACCACAGCCTCCGTGGGTAAGTTTTGTCCTAGGAGTTGCCGCTCCAAGTTTTGAGCGAGGAGGGGATGCTGAGGCGCCCCGTGCCGGGTGCCAGGAGAGACCGGAGAGTACAACAGCGGAAAAACTCAATGGGGAGAATCTTAATACTGGTTTTTAACACTGACTGCTGTTTGCTAGGCACCCTGGCAAACCAGCGCTCCTTCTGTCCCAGTTTGCCGTTTAGGGATGTCCAGCAGTCCAGGCACTGTTGGCACAGTCCCATGGGAGTGGGTGAAGCCGGTGGCTCAGAGCTCCCGGATGGATCCTCCCGACAAACCTAGAAATAGGGGACAGGAGACCTGGGGCTCGCGGGTGTCGAGGGGCTGCCTCTTTCGGTTCCTGAATCCGGCCTAATCCTTCTGCTCTCGAAGTCATTGTGAAACACGGGCGTTTCAGCAGCAACAGGCACTGACTGTTTTCCCAGGAGCACAGCAATGCACTGGAATGTCAGCAAAAGCTCAGCGAAATTCTGAATGATTTTCGTTTCTGCAGCAGCTTTGGCTGTCGGAAAATAAGCTTTTGTTACTGCCGTGCGTTCCATGTCATCACTTCAGGACACACATGCCCCCTCTGGGTCATGCCCGTAGTTTGGTTCTCATCCCACCCCCCAGTTTAGCAACGTTTTCAAGTACAGACAAACTTTACACAAGGGATTTAACTGCAGTAATTTAGCTTCCAGAATCAAACCCAGAGGAATAAGGTTGAAAGACGAAGAGATAGAGCTCAAACAGGGAAACCCACCCATACGGGATAAATCTGGGGCTCCCAAGCCATCCGTGAAGGATGGACGCCCTTTGGGTCTTCCCCTCCTGCCAGGGGACAACTTCCCCCAGCATGAACAAGTCACTAATAAAATGGACTAACATTTTGGGGTTTATTTTTTCTTTTTGGTAAAGAATTAAAGCCACCGTTGTGTCGCTCTTGCCCAAATGGCTGTTTGAAGACTTCCCCCACATGGAAAACAGCAACGTGGTAAAGTCACTCCAGGTAATGGCACCATTGTCTCCCGGCTTTTCTTCACCTGTCTCCCCTTAGATTAAAGCTTGCTCCAGAGCTGTGAGAAACACGGATGGGAAGAGGATTAAGCTCTAAGGGACCAGGAACTGGTCAGGAATCATTTCCCAGGCAGTTGCAAGGTGATGGGAGCCCAGCTGAGCTGAGGTCTTTAAACGTTGCCTCAATATACACTGTATTTAATGGCCACAGTTGACTCAAGCCACCCTTGAAATGCGTGCAGAAGCATGGAGACAGGCACAGCTCCTCTCCTGTCTTCTCCTGTCCTCCTCCCCATGGTCTCTTTCATGGCATGAGGTGGAAAGGAGGAGGAGATGAAGACAAGTCATTGACCTATTTCTTCCTTGGGGTGCTCTAGTGATACCTCTCTTGTTGGTAAAATTTGCCAGCTTGTTGCTACACTCATAATTTTTTTTCCAGGATAAGAGCTATCTCACAAGGAACAGTTTCCATGAGCCATTCTTGGACACTAGTGATCCCACAGTTATGGAAATCGAGGAGGTGCCAGCACACGAGGAGTACAAGAACGTGGCCGCGAGAAGGAAGCCCAGCAGAGAGGTCCCCGAGGACAGGGAGCACGCAGGCAGCATGGCCCCAACCAGCATCAGGGCCCCTGAGCAGATCAGTGACTACAAACCTCAGGTGTCCGACGGGAATGCGCTGGGGTATGTAGCTGCCAACTTCTACCAACCACAGCCCCCCGCAGCCCTCCCAGAACTGGAGACGAACGTCTTCTTCAGAGACTACACGAGCCCCGTTCCCCACCTGTGGGACGGGGAGGCAGGGGGGCACCAGGTCTGTCTGCTGGAGAAGATCAACCTCATCTTAAACACCAGCCGGAGCGGGCAGAGCCAGGCGTTCGGCTCGGCCCAGGGGGGACACGGCTCCCTCCTGGAGAACCCCTGGGGACACGCGCTGGCCGGCGATGTCCAAGAGCAAACGCTGGTCCCCGACGAGCTGGTCTCCTGCCTGAGAGCCATGAACGGGGAGTCGGGGGATGTAAAGACCTGCTTTCCACAAAGCATCGGAGGATTACTTTGAAAGGGATTGCAGTTGTGATTAAAAAAACCCGAAGGGATGGCCATGGCACATACCGGCCTTTGAGACTGCAAACAGCGGAACTGGAGCAAAACTCTGAAAATTCACCTTTTTAATTGACTACAAATATTTGTGGCTGCCTGGAAGGCTTTGGCCAGTAAATCACAGTTTTAAACTTACCTCATATTGTCACAAGCAATGGATTCCCATAAGAACTGAAATACAGAGCAGGTGATTTTTGCAGGACACAACACGCTTCAATTATTATTCCAAATCGTTCTCTTGTTAAGTATTAAATTCTCTCGTTTGGAGCATTTCATCCCTGGAGCTGATTGCAGTTAAAATGTATCAAACAATGCCTCAAACATCCTGGCTGAATTATGTAAAAATGCCTTGGGATCACTCCTAATGAAAAGCTGCAGCACCGAGGAGGATTTCTACATCGTACAGCAGACACGGGTACCAGGAACAGGAAATCTTTTCTGTATGATGGAATAACCCAATTTCATTTTCCCTCCTGTTCAATAATAAAAACTACTTCAGGTAGGAACGAGCCTTCACCATCTGCCAGGCTGATTTAAAATCTCTCTGAATTGGTCACTGGGCAGATTCTTCATTTTGAGCGAGGGATTTATCATCTCCCAGCGGCTTGTCGCTGCCTCAGCCTTGCCATCCCGTGTGAAGCACAACGTGGTACAGCGAAACGGTGTTTATTCGGCACGTGACAGGGAATTTGGATCTTCTGACATCCAGAAAATGAACTACAGGAGTCCCCTTCCCACTGAGTGGTCGTGAAATCATTTACAAGTTTGCCTGGGACTTCAGAAGCGGTCTTGCAAAGTGCTCCTAGAGCAACCACAAAATTCCTGGAGACGTGAAAGTTTGGATTATCTATTTGCTGATCATCCAAACCTTTTTAAGGAAACACTCTAAATGCTTTTAAGGAATACAAGCATAAAAGTTTACAACACCCTCTAAAATGCCTGACCAGCCAGTGCTCTCAGCGACATTTGGCCTCCTGCTCCTCTTCTCCTACCTCTTGTGTCCCAGCAGGGGCTGGTTTTGGTTGGGAGCTGCAGCCGTTGGAGGTGACACTGCGTGTGGCTGGGGTGGGCGCGGGTGCTGGTGCTTGAGCCATGTGCCCATAAGCACCTGTGCACATCCAGGGACAGCCACGGACAGCCATGCACACCCATGGACAATCATGCATGCCCACGGACACCCATGCATACCCATGGACACCCATGGACAATCATGCATGCCCATGCACACTCATGCATGCCCATGGACAGCCATGCATACCCATGGACACCCATACACACTCATGGACAATCATGCATGCCCATGGACAATCATGCATGCCCATGGACACCCATGCACACCCATACACACTCATGGACAATCATGCATGCCCATGGACAATCATGCATGCCCATGGACACCCATGCACACCCATGCTCGCAAGAGTCCCATCCCGCTCGCGCATGGCTCTGAATGTCCGTTTACAATAAGTAGCACAAAGAGCCCCCGATCCCTCTGCGCGTGGGGTCTGGGGACGGGGCTGAGCACAGGGAACGTGTCCGGTGAGAAGGACGTTAACACCGGCACGTTAAAAGGCAAAAGGATTGTCTGGCTGGGCGTTGCCAAACCAAAACCTGTAAAATAGCGAGAGCAAGACTTGACAATTTTTTTGCAAGACCTCAAAGTTACAAAGCTAATGTAGATGCTAACCTATATGTAATTACCTATCTGGAGTTATCCACTTTTTTATTATGAAACCACTTTTTGCAGTAGAACCACTAAACCTGGATATTATAATCTTTCTTTCCATTTTTGCTAGGCACCGTATGCCTTTCTGTTGCACAAATGGATTAATTTTGCCGTTTCCTCATGGACGCCTTCAAGCCAACGCAGCTGTGTGCTCTACTTGTTGCCTTTTAACAGTCCAAGAGGTGTGTCGCTTAAACGTACCCAGTAGTAGTTACCTGGCAAGACGGAGTAGGATTATTCTTTAGAAGCAGCAAACCGTTTCCAAGCCAGAAATGTGACTTTTACATGTAAGCGAGTCTAAAATTAGTGAGTGCTGCCTGCGCAGGAAGGAAATTGTAAAAGAACAGCCACATACTGTCAGCAGCCCAAATGTGAGATGGGGAAGGTATTTTTTTTTTCAATGTCCACATCCTGAGGCTTGTGCTGCTGCTATTGCCTGAAACTACCAAACCCCCGGGGCTGAAAAATGCTCATCTTGTCAGAAAACAAGGCTGAAAGCCTGGTCTTACGCTTCAGGTGCCTGCTGGTTGGATTTCCAGCCCCGCTCGCTCCCGCACGGAGACCTGCCCAGCTCCTCTCCCGTTCAGCAGCTCGCAGCCCCCGGCGCCGCAGGGGAGAAGCATTGCCCCGCTCTCACCGGGCAGAGCTCCCGCTGATTTCCTGGGGAGCAAGGGAAATAATGCTCCTTCGCATGGATGCATCTGGTAAATATGGACTTGTTACCAGGGCAAATGGAAGGAGAAGGGCACAAATACATATGTGTATATATATTTTTTATTTTTTTTTCCCCCCAGTTGAACTATTCTATTCTAATATATAACTCAGTTAACCCTCTGCCTCCCTTCTAACCCATTTGGATGGCGTTTGTACCTACCAACAGTTTAAAAGAGGTGAGAGGCTTGGTTTGGGACGGACACCTGTGATGCTCACCTCTGGCAATGAACGCATCTGTGGGTAAATCGACTGGTACGTGAAGACAGCAGGAATTTTTGATAATAGTCCAACATCCCGATGCCACATCATGTCCTTGGTTTCAGATTTTTACTTCTCAGATGTGCTTTTCGCTCTGCTGTCCGTCTTTGGCGGCTCGGCCCTTGGAAAGCCCTTTGCATCCCGCCTCTGCCGGCCTTCCACCAGGGATGGTGGAACACCAGGGTGTTCAGGGATGTCAACCAGCCACCTGGGAGATGGGAACTGAACAACAGGCGTGCAAGCCCAACACCGAGATCCTCCCATGGGCAACCCTTGAATATGTCGATGGCCCAGTGCTTTGAATCAAATCACAAAGCCGTTTTATTCTCCCTGCCTCAAATACTACATGCTCTCTAATTCTTGGTATTAGTATTTTCTAAATTTTTGCTAAGTTTGGCTATATTCTTGGCAGCCGTATCTTGCGCTGGCAGTTTCCACAGGTTACTTATCAGTTTGGCAATGAGTTTCATGGGTTGTTCAGCTTCATTGCACCATGCGGTTGTACACCTTGGAGGCACGTAAAGGAAGTGTATGCTGAGTAATGTCTATACCTACAGACATGCACCAAAAGGCACTGAGCTCCCGTGTGCCTCTCCCTCCACCTGCGTAGGATTGCAAACCCAGCTGTACGTTATCGCAGTGAAAGCTGTATGTAATGTCTTATGACAAGACATTTCCTTTTTACAGACCGAATGAGTACCGCGGAGAACGTGGCTGCTGCCGACGTTACAGTGTGGGGGTCTTTGCACAAGGGATGCTTTTTTGGTGTGTAGAAGTGGCAATTCCATGTCCCTTGATGTAAAGGAGTGGTGACTCCATCTCCCTTGGTGTAAAGGAGTGGTGACCCCATGTCCCTTAATGTGAAGGAGTGGTGATTCCATCTCCCTTGATGTAAAGGAGTGGTGACTCCATCTCCCTTGGTGTAAAGCAGTGGTGACCCTACATTCCTTGATGTAAAGGAGTGGTGACTCCACCTCCCTTGATGTACAGGGGTGGTGACCCCATGTCCCATGAGCTTGATGTCCCTGACAGAGAGTCTGGGGGCCCTCACAGACATCCCCACCAGCCTGAGGAGGAGCTCAGCGAGAGGACCACTGGTGCAAGCCAGCAGCCACCCACTCATCTACCGGTAATGGCATTAAACAGCAAGGCAGGCAGCTCATGACCCACCGAGACGCACCATGACACCGTGTCCCGTTGCTATTTGCAATGGGTCTAACACAACCTCAGCAAAAGGGGTCTTTTTATACAAATGGAAGGAGAGAACAAATTAAAAAGAAGTAAGAACTGGGGTGTAGTGTCTTCAGAGCAGCAGAGCTCGTCTCTCCCTTCCACCGCAGCAGGACGGGGTGGATGAGGTGTGAGATTGTCATCGTGCCGGGGCTGCAGGAGTTACCATCAGCACGGTGCAGATCAGCCAGGGACGCTGTGGGTCTGGGTGCCTACCGTCCCCCTTCAGAAAGGAGGCTTGAAAATCAATTAAACAAAACGCATAATAAATACATAATAAAAAAAAAAAACTTATCGGATAATAGCTTACGCATGAATAGCTACAATTTTAAATCCCTTATGCTGCTGCTCTGCCACCGTGACCATGCCTTCTGCAGGACGACACAGAATTCATTCTGGTTTAGTGTTTGAAGCGCGGCAGAGCTGGGATTTAGTCTCTGTTTGGTCACGGATCGGCCCCGTGACCTCCACCAAGGTCCTTATCCACAGCGCCTGGATATAACAATTGCCGCCTCTTGGTAAAGCCTCCGCATCTAAAGTCCAAAAGCACCGTATAACGTTTGGGAACAGGAACAGTACAAGAACATGAAGATAATAGAAATGTCTTCCGAGTAATCTTGCGCTGCTCGTTTTCATTCTGCCCAGGCACTTGCCAGACTGCTCCACGCTGAGAGGTTTGCAAGCATTTGGTTGTCAGTAAATTGTGGAGATTTAGCGGCAGATAAATGTGCTGCAGAGACTAAAATTGGATTAAAAACCTTAACGGTTCACGAAGCTAAATAACAACAGCAGACCTCCGGGGATTTCTGAATGCAGAGACAAAAGATCAAAGCCCAGGTTGTGACCAACACTTGCGAGCAAAGCTGCGAATAAATGCCCGGATCAGCAAAAGCCGCCTGAAAACGCCGCAACGGAGAAATGACAGCAGATGGAACGGCCACACAACGGAAGTAGGAGTATTCGCTAAAAATTCTGCTATTTGGTCCAGCCTCTTACACTCCTTAGCCTTCAGGAGGATTAATTCTCTAGGAGGGCAGATGAGGAGGTACGCGCAGGGCAGAAGGGCTGAGCACAGCGGCAGCGACTGAAACCAAAGCTGCATTTCGTAGAAGAGGATGTGAGCAGCGAGGCTGTGGTTCCTGTCATGACTGGCTTCACTGAGCGTCAGCTTCACAGAGCCAAATCCTATAAAAATACCACAGGTGAGGCAATGGGAGCAGGGTTCGGATAAAAGATGAAAGCAAGCGTTGAGCACAATGAATAGAAAACACACTATAGAATTGATCTATTAAAGGAGATTTCAGGAGTGCTGCTTCCAAACCGGCCAAGTCCTTCCTGAAGGGAGAGGAATTGATCTCGCCACAAGAATACTGGAAAAGCCCACAATCCTTAACCTCCCAAAGGATGCGGGGTGGTGCTGTGCCTCGCACATCGGCTGTATGATTTCCTAGACTGGCACGGTTGGAGCCATGCCCTCCTGTGAATTCAGCCTTCCTCGGCTCGGTTACGCACTCCAGAGGAGGCAGAACAATTGCATTTATCGAACAATATAACCGATTTCATCCTGCTGGGTTAAGGCAGATTCTGTGAGAATCGCTGGCACAGCGGCTGTAACACTAACGGAACTGGCGCATGGACTACCTGTGATATTGAAGACCAACAAACATGCAACCTGGACTTGTGAAAAGCATTCGACCCGCGTGACATCCTTGTCTCTAGATTGGAGACACATGGATTTGATGGATGGACCGCCTGGTGGATAAGGAATTGGCTGGATGGTCACACTCCAAGAGTGATGGTCAACAGCTCAATGTCCAAATGGCGACCAATAACAAGTGGTGTTCCTCAGGGGTCAGTACTGGGACCGGAGCTGTTTAACATCTTTGTTGGCAACACGGACAGTGGGATAGAGTGCACCCTCAGCAAGTTTGCCGACAACACCAAGCTGTGTGGAGCGGTTGACACGCTGGAGGGAAGGGATGCCATCCAGAGAGATCTGGACAGGCTGGAGAGGTGGGCCCGTGCGAATCCCATGAAGTTCAACCAGGCCAAGTGCAAGGTCCTGCACGTGGGTCAGGGAAATCCAAGCTGGGTGGAGAATGAATTGGGAGCAGCCCTGAGGAGAAGGACTTGGGGGTGTTGGTGGACGAGAAGCTCAACACAAACTGGTGAGACTCTGGCCCAGATTGTCCAGAGAAGCTGTGGCTGCCCCATCCCTGGAGGGGTTCAAGGCCAGGTTGGATGGGGCTTGGAGCCACCTGGGCTGGTGGGAGGTGTCCCTGCCCAGGGCAGGGGGGGGCACTGGGTGGCCTTTAAGGTCCCTTCCCACCCAAACCATTCTGGGATTCTATGCAGTGAATTATTGGCTATTCTATTGCTGTAGCAGTTACCAAAACTCCACGGCCTGGGTTGCAAGGAACAGAACATCCGAGCAGCTGAAAGTCATTAAAGCAGCTGAAGCCATGGCAGCAAGAAAGGCAGCAGGAATGAGCAGAACAAGCTCGGTTCCTGGAAGCCGAGCTGCGTCTGCTTGCGCTGTGGTTTGACATTCAGCAGCCTGAGCAGTTGTGTTCCCTCAACCACGTCTAGTGGTCCCACCTCTTCCATGGCACTGACATGAGTCAAGGTCCTGTGCAGCTAATTGGATCAAAGAACTGATCGTAATTCCAAATAAAAATACCTGTGGTTTGGTTTTGTTTATTCAACACTGAGTTAATGTTACCTTCTTTCAGCTTCTCAAGTGTTACGATGGCTTTGGTGTTGGTGCTGCACGCTGGGTTGGTGACCGCAGAAGGCTGGTGTGCCACGTGTTGGTGTTGCTGGCTCTGTCTGCTCCAGAAGTCCCTGTCCTCAGTTCGTGGTGGCGGCGCTGCTGTTGAGAAGGCTCTTCCCTGCTGACCTGGTTATCAGCTGTTGAAATCAGCAGCTAAAGCTCAACACTGAAGAACCGGCGACCTTCTCGTCCACAGGGAGAGCGGCCGATGATGGAGGGTTGGCAGCACTGCAAAAACACACAGACAAAATATGAAATGTCAACAAAACGCAACCGCCGTTTGACAGTAAGATGAACCAGTGCTCACAGCACGGCCAGAGACCACTCATTTAGTGCAGCGCTGCTGTACAACCTTGCCTGTGTGGTCCCTGGTACAATCAGATCTAGAAACTGTACTCTCTTCTGGAACCCCGTCACCCAAAAAAAGTGAGAAACCACCAGATATTCAGAGAAATTTTAAAAAAAAGAGCAGGCCCGAAGGAGTGACCTTCCTCCAGGGTAAGAGATGCCAGTCTGAAAGCGGTCTGTGAACCCCTGAGGTCTTCAAGCAGTCAGAAGATATATTTGGGGGTTTTTTTTAACAATTGTCTTTGCTGGCACAAGAAAATGGAATGATGTTGAACCCAAACTGACGACAAAAAACCATGGCACACCTTTGAAAGAGCGGGGATGCAAACACCATCACAACAGCTCTTCCTAACTGGCCTAGTCAATGTGGCAAAATCAAGAACTCCAGAGAATATTATGGAGGAAATACATTAAATAAACAAACATTGCTCCTTCCTGACTGACCACGGACGACAACCACGCCAGGGTTTTTGGATATACTCACATTCTCCTGCATGGGTTTTTAAGCACCCAATAATTAACTCTCAGTGCTCTGTCACTCTTATTTCAAGGCTGATGACTCACCACCATTCCTTCACAAGTCTTCTTTCTCAAGGTTATTTCCAGACCTACAACCTGACACAACCAGAGAGTGTAAGGGCTGCACCTGCTGATTTCACTTTTGAGTTTGAATTGCCTTTGAATTGTGTTTCCTCCAGTAATATTTTAAACATTAGCTCTTGCCTATTTTCTGACTGGGCTCCAGCCTTCTTCCATCATCAGCTTTAACTTTCTCTGGTTCCCATTCATACAGTTGGAAAGGAGGCAGCTTTGCAGCATTTGAAACTTCTCCCATTGTTAGCTTTTTTTTTCCTTACAAAGCAAACGAACCCAATGGCCGAATAAGCCATTACTGCTCTTCTCTTTTGGTTTGGTTTGCTCTACAAGTCTCCTTTTATGTCCACTTTTCACCCCAGATGAAATATTTTGTAATTCATTTCCAGAAGGTATGAACTGCCACAATAGCGTACATTCAAATTTCATTACATCATTTGCACACACTTTATTTTCACTATCTCTAAGTCCATGTTCTTGACTCTTTTTCCTTATTCCAGCATTCATGGTGTTACGAGGGCGGGTTGAAGCAGAAAGCGTCTTGACCTCAATATGTTGAGTGCCTCTTCCAGTGGAGATTCCTTCCAGATTTGTCTCACTGGAAGCTCAGCAGAAACAAAGCAGCGAGGTAACAGCAGGCACCGGTACGCTGTGTCCCACGGGCGAGAGCAGCGTTCCCCGCCTCCCTTGCTGTAACCACCATCATCTGCTCTGGGCAGCAAGGCCCTGCGAGGAGACAGTCTATAGTCCTCCTTCCGCGGCAAGCTCCACTCCAGGTGACTGGTATTCCCTGAATGCACGCTCAACGTGCACTTGGGTCTTGCATTTCCATCTACGCGTTGGCATGTGCTCAGTTTGATCATACTGGCTTCACCCTGTGAAAGCCAGGCTACTAGAAGAGAGTATCTTCTGCTTGCACCAGGCAGGCGTGGGTCTCAGGCAGCACGGCTTCTCCTGAGGGGTATGGGGTTACACTACCCCCACTGAGAGTATTTGGTTACAGCCTCCATCATTGCTCTCCTCTGCTTCGCTACAAGAGCTCCTCAGGAGCTGTCGCCACTGTCACCAGCAAACATCACACGTTCTCATGTCAACTGCTGCTGGTGCTTTCCCGAGGTTCATTTTCAGAACTGCAGACACCCCCTCCTCTCAGAGAACTGATGACTCCGTACTTTCCTTGACATCATCCCCTGCCCGGTGGAGCAGGGAGGTTGGCACAACGTCCTCTCAGCACTGGCAGCTCCATTTGCAGCAGGGCCTTCTGCTTCGGCTCTTCTGTTGCAGACCAGCTCGGGGCAGAGGTTCTGGTGGGACACCCGACTGCAGGGAATGCGCTGTGTCCTTCATGAGTCATAAGTACCACATGCTTTCTCCTGGAGCTTTGTGCTCAACACAAGTCAATGACGAAAGGATCATGTAAGAGGAGCAGATTTTGGTGCTAGAAGTTAAGCAAAAAGAAAAGAAAAAAAAGGGAAAAGGAAAAACAAAAAGGAAAGAGAAAAAAGAGGAAAGAAAAAAGAAAAGAGAAAAAGAAAAAAGAACCAAGAAAAAAGAGAAAAAGAGAAAAAGAAAAAAGAGGAAGAAGAAAAAAGAAAAAAGAAAAAAGAAGAGAAATAAAGAAAAAGGGAAATAAAGAAGAAAAAAGAAAGAAAAGAAGAAAGAAACTGCACTTTATGAGAGGTAC
The DNA here is from genome assembly GCA_013400035.1 of Rynchops niger. Classification (NCBI taxonomy): domain Eukaryota; kingdom Metazoa; phylum Chordata; class Aves; order Charadriiformes; family Laridae; genus Rynchops; species Rynchops niger. The sequence continues at coordinate 298,202 of VXBH01001546.1, read as the reverse complement.
TGGATCAGTGATTTTCAACTTAGCTTTCCATCACCACAACAGAAGACTCCAATCACTTGGGCCACCCAATGGGCATCTTCTCTTAAATGTATCATCGATGATTAAAGCACCCCTCAAGTTTCACTGATGACAGTTGAGCACATCACGTAACGGCTGCTGCCATATTTTTTCCCAGGAGGAGCAGCAAATACACTCAGCGAGGGGTAGCAATGAGCGAGGCTCAATTAAGACCCAGGAGATGAGATTCCATATAAATTCCTAACGGCGTCCTGGTTTAAACTTACAAGCATCCTGGTTTTGCAGCGTGTAAATCAAGCCAGTGCTGGGAAGCGGTGTTGTGAAAAGTGAAAATGGAGCGTGAACTAAAAGAAGGCAGAGGGGAAACAAGGCATATACTTAAAAAGAAACTGCCGATATTCGGAGTTTTGTAGGGAACAGACTCGCACGGCTCACACATTTGTCAATGAACTTTGTCAGCTCTCTAAGGAGAAGCACAAATGTCGCACTGGGCTTTGGAAGAGAGACGGAGTGGACTGGGGGGTCAAGGGTAAAACTCCAGATTCTTGGGGGCTGCAAACCTGGTGATCCCTCTACGCGTTTATTTGAATGTCTGGCCCCCAAAATACCTTTGCTAGAAATTGAAAGAAAAAAATCCTATTTTTGACATTTTCAAAGAATTTCACATTTTCAAAAAAAAAAAAAAAACAAAACAAAACAAAATTAAAAGACATTTTCAAGCCAGGAAAAGTTAATCACATCAGGGAGATGCTGTCAGGAAAACAGAGTTTATCTTATCGATAAGGTGCTAAAAAGAGAAGCAGAAAAGGGTCCAGAAAAGAGAAGCAACGCTAGTAACACGAGACCTTTCCATTAAAAGATCTTTTAAATATGGCGGTAGTTTGTCGGAGCGCTGAAAAAAAAAAAAATGAGAGAAAGCAAGAATCCCATTAAAGAGGTGATAAAACCCAGAGTGGATGCATCTCAGGACAAGCCCCTTTCTGCTAATAAGGGAGGTTGGGGTTTATGTTATTCTAACCACACTTCTTCCCAGCTGAAGAGGCACCACGCAGGTAGTGAGGATTGGATTTTCACACACTTTGGGTTTTTGGTTTGGTTTGTTTTT
>VXBH01001546.1:253602-288250 GCA_013400035.1 Rynchops niger | reverse complement strand
TTTTTTTTTTTTTTGATGTTGAAGGTTGGGGGAATTTTTCCCACGTTGCCCGGAGCCGTAGTGGCCTGCCGCATCGTGGCACAGATGGAGAAGGCAGAGAGGGTTTGCGCAGCTCAGCCAGGGGAAGAAAAGCCTTCTGCATTGGTTCATATCTAAGCGTTTTACTGAATTCCTGCAACAACCCCGTGCTGAGGTTGGGACGGCTGCCACCTCACCCTTTGGTGCTGATGAAGCACAGCTTGGGTGAGAAGCTGTGGGTCCTTGAGCTCACGCAAAAATTTGCTGAGAAGTTGGGTGAATTGGCCGGGAAACTGCCTGGACTCTCTCCGTTCTGCTGACGCTGGCAGGTTTTAACAAAAGAGTTTAATTTTGCCAAGTCATCTTTTCCCAAGGAGAGAAATTGTCTCCCTCGGTGACGCCCCCACCATGCTGTGGAGCGGCTGGAGACCTGGGTAGCCTCAGCAGAGCAGAACCTGGCCAGGCGTTCAGGAGAGAGAGATTCCCACCAGAAATTTGGTGAGCAAAGAGGAGACTCCAAGGTCACGTGGCAGCAACCTGAGGGCAATCCCATTTAGCTGCTGCCACCGTTCATTTTGGCTGCCTTGGCTGGACCTGCCTGCCTGCCTTCACCCTGAGCTGCACAAACTCACATGCTGCAAAAGTTGCAGCTCTTACGAGAGAAGAAAGCTTCTCAGAAGTTTGTGTTTCAACAAAGATGTGTCAGCTGCTCTGGCATCCCCTCCTTTCATCTCCTACTTGGCTTTCATTGCTCTTTTTTGTGAATTACTATAAGCTCTTCAGGCTGGTGCCGTTATTACTCATGCTATTTACCACTACTGACAGCATCAGTTTCTGTAAGAAGCATTGATTGATGCAAAAGGTGTGAACTTTTCCTTCCCTCCCCCACCTTCCTCTCAACAGTTTTCTCAAACTTCTCACTGCACCCTGGCTTGCTATGGCACTTGTGGTCACCACCCCTCTCCCCAGCTGCTGCTATAAAATGAGAATCTTTTCAGATAACCAAGGAGCATTTTCTGTCCCCAGACTGGTGACAGCAAGGGGAGGCTGCAAACGAGAAGCTCTGGGTACACCAGGGTTGGTCTTCTTTGAAGGAGCTGAAGTTCCAGCTTCCAGAGGAGGCCCCGGAGCTGCTGGGGGGGCTGGAGCCCCTCTGCTGGGAGGACAGGCTGAGAGAGCTGGGGGGGTCAGCCTGGAGAAGAGAAGGCTCCGCGGAGACCTTCCAGCCCCTTCCAGGCCCTCAAGGGGCTCCAGGAAAGCTGGGGAGGGACTCTGGAGCAGGGAGGGGAGCCGTGGGACGAGGTTTTACAGTGGCAGAGGGGAGACTGAGGTGAGATGTGAGGCAGGAATTGTTGGCTGTGAGGGGGGTGAGCCCCTGGCCCAGGTTGCCCAGAGAAGCTGTGGCTGCCCCATCCCTGGAGGGGTTCGAGGCCAGGTTGGACGGGGCTTGGAGCCACCTGGGCTGGTGGGAGGTGTCCCTGCCCAGGGCAGGGGGTGGCACTGGGCGGGCTTTAAGGTCCCTTCCCACCCAAACCACGCTGTGATTCTACGATTCTTTTGCACGTTCGGGAGCACACCTCTTCAATGAGGTAACGCTTTTCCTGTTTCTCTACGCCCGACCTGCCACAAAACTTGCTTTATGCAAGCACTGTTCATACGTGAGCTTTTGGTTTGGTTGTTTTTTTTTTTTTTTCCTTCCCCCAGCCAATTTGTGTGATTCAGGTGTGAAACGAACTTTAAAATCCGGGCCGGAGTCCAACAGATGCAATCCTACATTTTATTTTTTCCTGCTTTGAGCTTGCCCCCTTCCTTCCTCCCTCACAGCGAGTGGGCCCTGCTTTTATTGCTTCTGTGGGTCCCGCTTCTTGTTTCTTTTACAGTCGCTATTTGCAGTTAATACAGGACAAATAGCTCCTAACGTTGCTGGCACCGAGGATTGTTTCTCCCTTTGAACTTAGCAAATAGCAGGCAGCCCCATTCCGGCTGGGCTTGTCCAACGGCTGCCCGCTGCTCAGGTTATTAGTATCAATTATTATTTGGATTTGATGGGTTTATTTTGGTCAGGAACCTTGAGGTACCAAGCTTTGTTCCCTTTTTGTCACATCGGCTTTCTTTACGTGCCTGTGATTCCGAACTGCTGGAGCACATTGTTCACCCCTTTCTGCAGCCAGAACTTTGCTTTAATGTTATTTTGGGAGGTTTTTTCAAAACATCAAGGGTTTCCAGTCACTCTTTGACTCTAAGGAGAATCGTGGAAAGAGCCAGGGTTTTAAGCTCCCTCTGACGAGGTCCTACCCAGCTACCTGTTAAAGACATTGATTGCCTGGGGCCAGAGAGCGAAATCCTACAGATCCAACAAACCCTGTCACCTGAGGCTGCCCCTTGGTTTAGGATGAGGTAGCCGACCCCAAGGACCTTAATGAGACTCGACTTCTATGAAAGACAAGAGCTAATACCGTGTAGGCTTCCTTGGGAGCCATCCCGATTCCCGAGAGCAGGATAAAATCACCAACAGAGCAAAACCTTCGCTTGGCTCTTTGGCGTGTTCTCTTCGTGAGGTCCACCATCAACCCAGCTGAACTCCAGCGACAGCAGCAAATACAGGCTATTACATCCTGCACCATTTCAGAGACTTGTTAAACCTTAAATTTTCACCGTCTCAGGATTTTTACCTCCTCCGCTTATTCAACGTCTTGTTTGTTTGCTTCAAAAGACAGCCACTAATTCCACTCACCTTCTCCTTCCACACCAGTGCCCACCGGGCTCCTGGACGTCTGGTACCGACAGCAGGACGTGGACTCCCAGAGGCAGAACATCTCTCTTTTTTGGAAGGTAAGTTGTTTAGGTGAACCCTGAGCAGGCGAGGAGGAGCTCTGGGAAAGGACCGAACCCAAGGAGAGCACAGGGCTTTACCAGCGCCCGGTGACAGGGACACGGACCAGCTCTGCTACCCAAGGCTCAACTCCCCTGGGAGAGTCAGCAGCTCTTTTCTACCTCCGATTTCCCTTTCACAGTTCCCCAAACGTTGTAGTGCTGGAAATATAACATTTTCCCAGCACATCACATCACCTTCCCTCCTCCTTTCCACAAGGAAAACTACGTCCCTGGCGATACCTCCAAAGAAAACAACCTTACAGACTTCCTAATTTGTTTTCTAATTAATATCTCCCTCTCCTGGTTCCCTGCCTCGCTGCTGCTTGCCGTGGTTGCCACAGGCGGTCAGGAGAGGAGTTCTGGGAGGCCAGGAGGACACCACGGCCCACGTTCCCCATACGCACGTACCTTCTGTGCCCGCTTTGGGATATGAGCTTCCTTCAGGGATGGTTCTGCTCTGCTTTGCTTATGTGAAGGACAGAGCGATGAAGAATCAGGGAGGCAGGAGAGGCGGTTTATTGTCACAGTCCTTCAAGGTGGCCAAACTCTCAAAAATTGAAGAGCTGGACGTAGATTGGGCAACGGGAAGGGTCCTGCCTATGTCCCTGCTGTGGGGCTGGACGGTGGGACGAGGCTCTTGTCACACCGCAGCACAGGAAGGAATTGGTTTTCTCTCCAGGTGTGGAGCAGGGGGTGGGCAAAGCGCAGGCAAAAGGGGTTGCTAACAGCGAATCTGCAGATCTCAAAGCGGGCAAACTCGTAGTCGACAAACATCGGGTTGTTTGGGTCTGCTGAGCAACGGCTCCTGCGAGCTGAGACCCTGCCAGGGAAATTTCAAAGAGAATCCCAATTAAAACCCGGCTGTAGGGTAAAAATGCCACGTTACCCTGCAGTGCCCCCCCCCCGCTGAGGGGAGAAATCTCACGCCAGGTCTGCTATCCCAGCAGCCCCAGTGAAACCGAGCCCGCTTACCGGTGCCGAGCTTCCCCAGTATTACCGGATCAACCCTTAAAGCCAGGTCCAAGAGGAATTTTTTTCTGGATTGTGGGGCGTTTCGCTGGAGTGGTTTTATTTCGAGGCCAAGAAGATTATATAATTTTTTTTATTTTTAAAGCATGAATTATCTCTGACTTCCAGCTTGCGATCTCTCGCTGACTTGCCCGTTACGGCTCTGTCTTCTCCCCACGCCGACAGGCTGCGAGGGAAAGCAGAAATTCTCCTGTCCTTACGCGGCTCCAGCGCTGGCGGCTTGAAAACATTTGACTTTAAGCCCTTTACCTTACAGCAGCGAACGGGCGACGCTTTCTGTATCGAAGCGGACGTCCTGCGGCACCATTCATAGGACGGGGGCAACACGCCGCTTTTTTTTCAGTTTTCACAGCAGCGACAAAGCAAAAGCCTCAGACTCAGCACAACGCCCTACCGTCGTTTGTTTTCGTATTTTCACGCTAATCCCAAAGAAAGCATCGCCCATTTAATTCCGGCAGGCTTTCAGGGTTTGCCCCGAGAAACCGCACACATTTTCCTATTTCAAAAGNACCCGCCAAAGAAAAGGGGCTGGGTGTATAGGAACTGCAGGAAACGGTGACACCGAGAGCACGACTGCAGCCACCCGGGGTGGAAAAACCAGCCAGAGGCGTTCGAGGGGACAGCCCAGCCTCGCGCCTCCGAGACGCGGCGTCTACGTGCTTGAATTTAAATAATTCGTTTTCACGGCTTCAGGTAAAAATCCGGATTTTCCCCAACTCAAAAATCGCTCATTTTTACACATCCAGGTGTGCAGTTAATACGCTTTTATCCCCCCCCCACCACCACCACCTTTTTAAAAGCACGGCTTGAATGCAGACTCGAGGCAGCAGCCGCTGTGCCGCTGCTCAGCAAACCGGCCAGCAAAAGGGCTCCACTAAACTAGAATTAAAGAGGAAAAATAAAGAAGAAATGAAGATACGCAGCCTTAAGAGAGACTCTCCGGTGAACGCACGCTCTTGGCCCTACCGTTAGGGAATTAACGCATTTCATGCGGCTGGATGCCCCGGGTTCTCCGGCGCAGAGCAGTGATGGAGCTGGGATGAGGCTTGGGAAGGGACCGCAGGGATCGCGGGGCTGGGCAGCAGGCAAAATCAGAATAGGCGGTTAGCTGGTAGAGGTTTTACACAAATCATGGTGGAAAAGGGAAATCCTGCAGCAAGGACGCTAGCTTCCTTTGGAAAAAAAAAAGGTTTTATTTTTAGCAATAAAAGCGCGTGTTCACTTAGGAGCGTGTATTCTTAGGCTGGCACCTGTGTGGCAACTACGCCACGTTCACTGCGCGTTAGCTGTGCTTCGGGCCAACAGATCTTAAGTTAATTTAAAAGGAGAAAAAAAGAAATAGTTGAAGTTTTACAGAAGCAAGCGGTCTCAGGAAGCGAGCGAGCAATCTCTGTAGCGCTGCTTGTTTCCGCCAGCTTTTGAGAGGAGAAGACGGTAAAAACTGACCACCGGCTCCCCAAGAACATCAGCGGGCACGTGCTGTTGTCCAGCAAGTACTGCTGTCGCCGCAAAAAAAAACCCCTCTTTGTTATTAGAACAGAAAAGGAAGAGAAAAAAATTACCTTTGAGTGAAAGCTGCTCACTTAAACGGGGCGGGCTGAGCACCCGGGTGAGGGGGATGCTCCGAAGCCGTCCCCGGCTGCCAGGCTCCGGCGCGGTGCCACCAGCTTTCTGCAGGCTTTGCTCGGCAGATGGAGCAGAGAATAACGAATGGACTTTCCTCGCAGGCTTTGAGCAAGTCGGAGGCGAGAGGGAAAATCCTGCGGTACAGAGTGACCTTCGAAGCCCTGGGCCAGCGGAGCCCCCCGGCAGAAGCCCACCTCACCCACCAAACCAGCTACGCCCGAATCACGCTGAGGGTGGGCTACAAGATCACGGTCACCGCCGAGAACTCGAGGGGCAGGTCCCCCCCAGCATCCATCGTGACCAGCCTGGACACCCAGGGTAAGGGCTTCTGTATCCAGCGCCGGGCTCCCCGGTTCCAGAAGGACGGGGAACCCCTGGAGAGGGGACAGCAAAGGGCTGCCAAGATGATGAGGACTGGGANTTCCTGTGCCACCTGCTCTGGGTGACCCTGCTCTGGCCGGGGGTGGGACCGGGTGATCTCCAGAGGTCCCTTCCAACCCCTGCCCGTCTGTGGTTCCGTGCTGGTTCTGGACCACTGGGGACAACACCTGTGCTCTACGTTGTGCTACACACCACGGAGGTGTGGAAGTCCCACCACCTTGTTGCTCATCGAGGTCCATCTCAAGGAACCTTCAGGGACCTGCAGGTCCAGTTTTCCACGTGGGCAGGGGTGCAGTTTCATGACACTTTAAGTTGTCCCACATTAGTGCTGCTGCATCTTCACCTCAACCCCTTCTGCCGAGGCTGGCGTAAGCCACGCCGCCAGCCGCCCGGGCGCCTGACACAGCAGTAACCGAACCCTGCCAAAAAAAGAAGCGTTTTGGGTTTGGTTTTTTTTTTTTTTTTTTTGCATGAGAGAAGTGGCAGGACTGAAGGGAAGGTGTTGGTGAGGGGAAGTCACACAAGCTTCATCTCTTGCGACATTGCCCTCTGTTGTACCCACGCGGCAAAATTAACAAGAGTTCCCCGAGTTTTCTGTGCCGGTACCAGCCACGACGGAGCCGCGCGGTCTCGGGTGCTTTGTTCAAAGAGGCAGTTTTTTATTTGCCCTTGTCCTGCTGTGACTTCAGCAAACCAGCTGTGGTTTTTTTCCCCCGGTTCTTCCCAGTTTTTCCCCAGTGCCACATCCAACGCCAGCGGGATGCTCTCCTCCTTCGGCTGCAGCTCCCCGGCTTGCGGACGGCCTTGGTTATGGGAGCCCTTCGTTAGAGACAGGATTGGTGCAGAAATATCACTGGTGTCCGATTATCTGGGGGCAGCAGGACACTAACGGCTTGCTGGGCTCAGTTCACTTGTATTTGTTAGAAAAACCCCTCAGTAAACGCGGTGGTTTTATACCACCAAGGAAAGTTTGGTGACTTTCCCAACGTTATCTCCCGCGAGAAGCCCTAGCTGTGAAAGCAAGAGCTTTGGTCTTGTGGGTCTGCTGCGTGCTGGTGGCTCTGTCACCGGCCCAGGGCGCTGGTAGGTGCCGTGGCAGCGGCTTCTCAGGGCTCGGGGAGGGTATGAACAAGCAAAACTGCGCGTGGTCAAACGCCCGCACCACGAGACAAGCCGAGAACGTGGCTCTGTTCCCATCAGCAGAGACATCACCTTCGTGTAAAGGCCTCCTCTTCCAACAGCAGCTTATTTTTATACGCCAAACAGGATGAGGCACAGTAAAAGCCCTATATCAAACTCACCCAGCGCACTGGAGGTTCAGGCAAATTTGTGCTGACGGTGTCTTTTCTCTTTCTCCCCTGAAAGATCTACCCGCTCCTCGGGAGGTCTCCGCCGTGGCCATGGGGAACAGCAGCATCCTGGTCAGCTGGAAGCCGCCCGCGGGCCCGGCGTCGGCGTCGCTCGGGGGGTACGTGGTGGAGTGGGCAGAGCCGGGGAGGGATGGGCACCGGGAGCCCCGTCCCGCCTGGGTGAAGCTGCCGGCGTCCAACCTGTCCACGGTCATCGCAGGTAACCGGCCACCTCGGGGCACCATCTCGTTTTGAAAGCTTTTTAAGGAACAAGTCCGATTCTAGTTTTTACTAATAAGAAAAGATGGCATTTAGAGCTTTCTGGATAGGAGGTTGCCCAGAGAAGCTGTGGCTGCCCCATCCCTGGAGGGGTTCAAGGCCAGGTTGGACGGGGCTTGGAGCAACCTGGGCTGGTGGGAGGTGTCCCTGCCCAGGGCAGGGGGGGCACTGGGTGGGCTATAAGGTCCCTTCCCACCCAAACCAGTCTGTGATTCCTGCAATGAGCTGGGTCACGGCTACGCCCCTCCTGCCCTCCCCTGGAGCACACCGTGGTCCCGTGTTTCCCCGGGAAGGGAACGGAGCTGCTGGCAGCTGTTGCTTCATGAGGAAATAAAGGATTTCCCCCTTCCGAGTGCAAACATCACTTGCTTAACGCACAGTAAGGCTCTGCCAAACTGAATAAGAGATGACAGAGAAGCATTATTTTTTTTTCCTTCTTTTTGAAAGATGTGTTAATAATCAGAATATTCATCTGAGATCTAAGCAGCTAATGTAAACACCTTAGCCAGGACTGTAAATGCTTTCACTCTTAACTATCCCCTTCTTTTAATCTCTTTCTTCAGAGCACATAAAAGATAATGTGTGCTATCAGATCAGCGTGTTTGCACTCTATCGGGAGAGAGCTGGACACGGGGCATCCGTTAGGGGATACTCAAGAGCAGAAGGTAAACCACAGCAACGCTCTTCCAGACGTTTTTAAGCCGACTCAAGCTCAGCTTTAATAGCCAGTCTTACGTTTTGCAGCACCGTGGGCTGGGCCCCAGGTGTACGCGACGCCGCGGGCAAACGGCATCTTGGTTTCATGGGAGGCGATCCCGGCCCGCCACCAAAGGGGCTGCATCACGGGGTACCGTATATACCTGCAGAACAAGGAGAGGGAGGAAGCCCCCGCCGTCTACGGTGGGTGTCCGGCGCAGACCGAGGTGACGTGCGTGGGGAGGGCCGAGGGCGGGAGGGAGAGATGCCGTCAGAAAGCCCTGCGCAGCCAGGGAGCCCCAGGCAGCCGGTCTGTCGGGACGGTTCACAGCAAGAGTCGGAGCCAGGTCCCTCTGCCACAGCTGCCCGTCACCAGCACCACGCGTTCAGGGCTTCCAGCTTCGGACCAGACGACGCTAACTTATTTCGAATGCGGAACTATCAGATTTTTTCCCCGGTTTTGTTTTTTCTTCTGGTTATTTTCTGAAGTCATAATCACTTCAAGGCCCTTAGAACTCTTGGCGGGGTAAAATAACCGCCTTTCTAAAGCCCTGGCCACCAAAGGCATGCCCTGCACGACAGAGACACGCCGGGCAGGCAGCACCCGCTGCGTCCCCAACGCTTTTCCCACCCCAGCCCTCTCGCACCCCGTCTGCCCGACCTTCCACCCAAGAAACGCTTCTGTTTAAACTTTAGGTGGAAGTTGCGCGACCGTTTTTACCGGGTGTTTCACGGTTCCGCCACGCAAACCTCCCTTTGGACTGAAACATCAACAGCAGCCAGAGGACAAGCTATGCAACCCGGGGGGTCCAAACCTTGCCCTGGTCACCCCTATAGCATAAGGTCTCCTATTGCCCTGCCAGGCACTCACTAATAAGGAAAAGGAATTTAATTTAAATTAACAGATACCTCTCCATGCTCCAAGCACTGGAAACCCAGCTCACTCCAGTTAAATGCAGTAAAAACGTCTGCCAGGCGCTTCATTGCCTTCTCCCTCTCTTCCCTCCAGCCATCTCCATCTCCAACGCCAGCGCCCAGCGCTCGCTGCTCATCGCCCACCTGCAGCCCGGGCAGGACTACGCGCTGTGGGGCACGGCCTCCACCGCCGCTGGAGAGGGGCCCCGGGGCAACAGCGAGCTCCTCCGCTTGGAAGGTACGAGTCTCTGCCGGGCTGGGGGCCAGGAGAAGTCCCAGCCCTTGGCCCCCCTGTATTCCACAGACTGGGCACGCTTTGGCCTGTTGGAGCGGGGCCAGAGGAGGCCCCGGAGCTGCTGGGGGGGCTGGAGCCCCTCTGCTGGGAGGACAGGCTGAGAGAGCTGGGGGGGTTCAGCCTGGAGAAGAGAAGGCTCCGCGGAGACCTTCCAGCCCCTTCCAGGCCCTCAGGGGGCTCCAGGAGAGCTGGGGAGGGACTCTGGAGCAGGGAGGGGAGCCGTGGGACGAGGTTTTACAGTGGCAGAGGGGAGACTGAGGTGAGATGTGAGGCAGGAATTGTTTGCTGTGAGGGGGGTGAGCCCCTGGCCCAGGTTGCCCAGAGAAGCTGTGGCTGCCCCATCCCTGGAGGGGTTCAAGGCCAGGTTGGACGGGGCTTGGAGCCACCTGGGCTGGTGGGAGGTGTCCCTGCCCAGGGCAGGGGGGGCACTGGACGAGCTGCCAGCCCCCAAGTCCCCTTCATTAGGAAATCCCTCTCCGCAGCGTGGGAGGCAGGTTCCTCCCCGAGACTGCGGGAGAAATCCAGGGAGGGGAGCAGGAGAGGAAAATAAAGCAATCCAGGCACGTTAAAAGAAAAACGTTCCCTGGTATAAAATCTGGATTTGCGACAGTTACATTTCAAGCAAATAAGCGCGAGCACTGCAAAGCCGCGGTGTTCGCTGAGAAACAGTCAAGTCGCTGAGAGTTTACTGAAGATGCACCCAATTTTGTAAGGCCTTTTCTCCTTAACAGCTCTCTGCTGCGCGCACCGCCCCGGGATCATGTCCGTGTTTGGTTCGGTACTGGACGAGATCAGCAATTGCCTGTTTTGGGTTGCGGGCTGGATCTCAAGAGACATTGATAAACATCTTTATAACATAAAGTCCCGTTACCCGCAACAGTCCATCCACATTCCTGATTTTAAACCCAAACCTCTTGATCAGTTTTATGAGTGCAAACACCGGTCAGACCAAGACCGTTGTCCAACTTGAACTAGCATATTTAAGGGGTTTTTTGTTTGTTCGTTTTTTAAATAAAGGCGAGTGATGGGTATTCTGCGTTTCAGGAGCTGGGGACTGGCTGACTGTTGTGCTCACCTGCAGCTTCTTCCTCTTCTCAGCCTGCGTTTGCTCCACGCCACCGGCAAGGAAAGCGTGAGTGGATCCATCTGTTACGTTCCAACAAAAGGCGGAACTGTTATCAGAAGGGACGGTCATGTCCTTTCGGGACACCTCGGGGAACGGCGAGGACTGTTCTGAATAAAGGTTTCAGAGTATAGGTGACAAAACGATAACAAGAACAGCCACCGACGTTACGATACGGCCTTACAGAGCGTTTATTCCACCTGCAGGTTGCACTCGCTCCTCTCCGCGCTTGTGCCGCAGTGGCAGAGCAAAGCCATTCCCGACCCCGCCAACGCCACGTGGGCCAAGAACTACGTGTCTGTCAAGGTANTTTTTTTTTTTTTTTACACTTCCCCTTTTCTTCTAATCCCACCTTTTTCAGCAGAAAAAGCAACCGGAACCACGCAAGTCAGCCATCTCTTGATGCAGCAAACCCAGCAGCCTCCAAAGAGCGGATAAACCCCGTCCTCATACAATTTTAGGCTAGGATAAGCTCTGTTCTCACACCGTCTTAGACTGTAGGGTGTATAAAGCAAGTTAAACGCCAGAAAAACGCACGGATTTCTCGGTCCCAACAGCATTAGCTGTCGCATAGAGGGATGCCTGCACTCCGGGGGCGGGAGGTCACAGCATGTCAATCACGTAATTAATTTTCGCTGCCTCCTCCGCAGGCCGAGCTGAGCTCGCCCTCCAGCCTGTTCCTGCCCAGCGCCGGCAGCTTTGAAGAGCCTGAAACAACCCAAATAGAGGAAGCCTTCGTGAAGAGAGACCCCCCGGCCCTCAGGGACCAGCTCCCCTCAGGCAGCACTGGCCACCAGGGAACCAGCCACTGGCCGCTGGCGAGCGGCTCGGGGCAGGAGCCGGAGTACGAGGTGCTGCCCGGCCCGGCCGACGGGGACCCGTACGAGCAGCCGCTCCCCGACCTCTACCAGAGGATAGCGGTGGAAGTGACGGAGCACGCACAGACCGTTTCCGAGTACATCGCCAACCCCGTCACCACGTACCCCCCACCGGTTGCGAGCGCTGCTGGGGACCACCCTGAGCTGGAGTGCAATCCGCTCCCCGTCTTCCCGACAGTTCTTCCGATGCCCGTCCTTTCCTGCGAAGGGAACCTTACTCTGGATGCTGTGAAAATAAACCGCAGCTCTTTCACAAGGTAGGGGGGCAGGGTGACACAAGCCCAGCCTGATTTTTTGCACTTTCCTGAAGTATTTTAGAGCATTTCAGTCGAGCCAGTGACACCTTTAAGAGAGAAAAAACGCCCAACCGGCCAACCCTTCCCTCACGGCGAGTCGCGTACCGTTCCCCACAGCAGCTCGGCGATCCCGCGCGCCCAGGTGGAATTGAAGACAGAAGATGAGGAATGCCAGGGCCACAGGAATGCGGTGGCTTTTGGAGAGGTTAATTAATTACTCGGACGCTTTCACACAGCCTGGGCTGCCTCAAGTCCCGGCTCGGTGCACCCCGGGAATCGGAGACGTTACTCCGGGGTCAGACCTCGGCGCGGCAGCCCCAGCAGGACCCTGGCTGCAGCCTTCGCTCCTCCAGGTGTGCACAGCTGTTGGCCACTGAGCACAGGGACATCAGTAGCCACCGGTGCTGAATTTCACAGGTGGCATTCCTCGCTGCAGCCCCCAGGTCGCATTGTCCCCAGCGCCACCAGCGCTCCAGCCCGCGTGGGCACCGAGGGACAGGGCTGGCAGCTCGGCCGGGGCCAGGGTGTCACCCCGGATCAGCTCAGGGGAGGAGAAATCCCCACCAGACATCAAAGCACCCAGCAGCGCACAGAGGCAGTTAAGTCAAATAGGCCGGTGGGAAGAATTGAAATCATTTATTGAAGTATTCTAATTACAGGTCTGAAGTATGTGTTACACATTTAATGACCTTGTTTACTATATGTGTGTAGAGATAAATAAAAGCGTTGGAAACCTGAAATTTGTCTCCTGTTGTTTCCTTCAGTCAAGCTCAAGCGCTACGCTGCAGCTAGACGAAGAATGAAGTGTCTTTAAAAAAAAAAATAAAAGCTGAAGCGTCGCTGCCAGAGACGAGGTAGTCCAGATCTCAACTTACCTGGAGCATCCTCCTCCTCCTCCTGCCCGCGACCAGGCGGCTGCCCTCCGCGTGCAGCTGTTGGGCAGCAGCGTAAGCTGGCGATGAAACCCTCCTGTGATACCAACCACCACCTCGGGGCACCGCCACGGAGAGCTGCTGCCCAGCGCGGCGAGGAGACGGCCCTCGGCAGCCCCGCGAAGCTCCTGCCACAGCAGCGACAGACGCTCCGCAATGCCACAGCTTCCCAAAGTGCTGCACTAGGGATCTCTCTGTTGGCTTTTCCCCCCACGTTCTTATTCCGGATCCCCTCTCGGGAAGCCCATACGCTCTCGCGCTCCCGAAGTTCCAAGGCACTGCAGGACGAGCCTGTTCATAACCCGGCACACGGAGCCGCTGCCACCGGCTGGGCTCACTCACGTCACCCGGCTTGCCGAGGTCTGCACCTCCACCCGCACCGGGAGAACACCTGTGCGACAGGCAGGAGTACACGAAAATGTGATGCTCACATCAAGTTTTAAGCTTTTTTTTTTCGGAACGCGAAATTCAAGCCCTGGCACCAGCTCTCCTCGTGGTCAGCTCTCAGCGACTTCTCTCGGCGCTTCCCAGCACATGTCCCTTTGATCGGCACAAGAGATGGCAAGTGGGCTGGCTATTCTCAAGCCTTAGCTTTCCAGTCTTCTGCGCATTGAAAACAAAATAAAACCACCCACGGTTTCGCTGCGGTTAGCCCACCGCCGCACGGATCGCTAGGAAGGAGACGCGTCCCGGTGAAGGCAGAGCAGCTCGGCAGCCAGCGGGCCCCCTCGCTGCCAGCTCCCACCGCACGAGCCCCCGGCCAAGACACGTTCAGTGGCTGGAGCCCGCAGTCGGAGCCGGGGGCCACCCCGAAAGTCACTTCTCAGGGAGAAGGAACCAAGAGACTGCTGACAGTCAAAGTGCTTTCCCGAAGCAGAGGGGACGGCGCCAGGGGGAAGGAGAGGGGCAGGAGGAGCAGCACTGGGGGCACCCGGCGATCTCGGGGTGCGCACTTGAGGGCTCCTCTGCAGCAGGACATGGCCCACCGCTTCGCTCAGATGTGCCGAGGGATCCTTCTCGTGCCACGGCTGCAGCAAAGCTTATTCTTCCTGCCAGGTAACTCAGCAGTCGCTGGAGGACGAGAATACTTACCTTCACTGCCCGACCACTTGGCATGAATGAGCTCATGGAATTCACAGCAGAGGTTGTGCTCTGAAGAAAACCCAATTCCCAGATGTGCCAATAAACACCCACGACAGCCTCTCGCTAGAGAGGTGCAGGCGCTCGTGAAGAAACATCACGTTACGGTAGCAATGCAAGCGATCCACGCTCCCGCCTTCCACCCACGCGCTCAGCAGGGGTCTCACAGCTGGCAGGATTTTTTGACGTACAGGCTCACGATAAAACCACGGGCAAGGAGGCTGCACAGCAGTTCTGAGCTGGTGAGCCCCTGGCCCAGGTTGCCCAGAGCAGCTGTGGCTGCCCCATCCCTGGAGGGGTTCAAGGCCAGGTTGGACGAGGCTTGGAGCCACCTGGGCTGGTGGGAGGTGTCCCTGCCCAGGGCAGGGGGGGGGCACTGGGTGGGCTGTAAAAGTCCCTTCCAACCCAAACCACGCTGTGACTCTTAAGCGTAGTTTTGAGTTGTATTTTGGGATGGTATTTCAACCCTGGGACTTGTTTGCATCCTCACCGCCACCTCTGAACTGGCCCAGGACCCCCACGGTCACAGCTCAGGACGGCAGGGGAAGAGGCACTTCCACCGAACAGCTCTTCACAGCAGTCCACAGCGATCTGCAGAGCAGCTGCCCCTTTTGGCATCTTCATCCAAGTCTGACAAAGGTAAACAGTGGTGGACCACTGAAGGTAACGGCTGCACAAAGCAGCACTTAAGTAGCAACGGCCACCTTGTCATGACACGCTTCCCTCCTGCTCTGCACTGCTGCCCGCAAGTGCCACGCCATCTCACCCAGCCGGACCTTCAGGCGCTTTCTTAGGAGAAAGGCCAGAAGCCCGTCTTTTCCTTGTCCGACAGACAACGGAAATCCCGCGGTTTCTCGGGTACAAATCCCAAACACAGCTGGGCCTGTGCTGATCCGAACTGCTGAAATACCGCAGTGAAACCGATCCCATACCTCATCTCCCTTCCCTCTGGCTGGTAAAGAATGCGCAAGTGAAATAAAGCTCCCTCACCTCTTGGTGACAACAGACCTTTGCAGCAACCTCTCATGGGTGAAGATGGAACAGCTCAAGCACGTTTGTCAGTAACTAGGGGCAAGCTCACACGCTATGGCAGGGAACCGACAAACCAGCGCAGCTTCTGCTCCCACTGAACTGCCCGTGAACGAGCGCCAGGCCGGCGCAGCTCACAGCGCCCCTCACGCCACCAGCTACACAAAGCCTGCAAGATGTTTTTGCGAAATACCAGCTCTCCTGTTTGGCTTTTTGGGTCTAGCAGCCGGTTCCGAGGTTCAGTCTCCAGCCTGGTACACGGCCATCTCCTGCCTGGGAGCGTGGCCTCAGGTCACCCAAAGGCAAACGTTTCACTCGGACTTGGGTTAGGCATC
The DNA here is from genome assembly GCA_013400035.1 of Rynchops niger. NCBI lineage: Eukaryota > Metazoa > Chordata > Aves > Charadriiformes > Laridae > Rynchops > Rynchops niger. The sequence continues at coordinate 273,055 of VXBH01001546.1, read as the reverse complement.
CAAGACAAGCGAACTCCATTTTCGTGCTCTCCACACCCCATCCGGCAACCACCCAGGCAAGAGGGTTCTGGCTGGGCATCACAGACAAATGAGTACCTCAAGTCAGCCTCGTACAACCAAATCAGACACCTACTGCCGAAGAAAGGGANAAAAACACCACCCAAAAAAACTTACACTGTTTTGTCATTCATCTACTTCTGCACTTCTGCATCTTGATCTTTTAACGTAAGGACAACAAAAGACCAGAAGTGCAGCTTCTCCGTTCTCAGGACCCTAGATAAATTGCCACGTGGCAATTCATCTTCTTCCCATGAAAACTTACTCCAAGAGACAAACACCACCATGAGCAGGACAAGGACCAAACTTTTCTAACTCTGACGCCAAAGTCTCCCAGTAAGGGGAAATGAACCACTTCCCCCGCAGTCCGGTGACACCCTCCCCCAGCAAGAATATGACGAGCTTTTCGAGCGCAGGCTGTGACCCGGCGAAGGCAGACCAGAAGAGGAGCACAAAATGAAGGCAGCGTGGTCCTTGCAGTGATTTTAGAAAAGAAGCGGGTTAGCAAATGCTGCAAGTGTCAGCTTTAGGCATATGTCCTGCGTTTATTAAAACAAGAGGCGTGGCTACGCAAACCAATCTCCATGGGCAAAGAGTCATTACAGGTAAAGAGTCTCAGCTCCTCAAACTGCAAACACCACATATTCACACCCACTTCTGAGGTTTCAGAAGAATTTATGTCCTTCCCCACCCGGCTAACACTTGCATTTATTAATCACTCTTGTTTCCTCCCAGCATCAGCGGCATTCGATCTGAAAGATGAACTTTCATGCTCAAACCTTGCCATCGTTGCATTCGAAAGCCAATTTGCACCACGTGCTTCTCTGTTTCTCTCCAATGTCTTCTGCTGACCGTCTTTTTCACATTGTTCAGATTTTAAAAGGTCTAGTCCTCTGGATTTGGCATGACAGCACAAGTAGCAAGCGAAGAGGACAGGAAATGTTACTAAAGAGCAAGCTCATTAATTGTAAATAAGCTACTCGGAGGGAGACAGGTTCCCAAGGCAAAGTCCGTTCCTGGCGATGGAAGCGCCTGGGCACCATCGGCACAGGCAGACTGGACGTCTTGGGGCAGAGCCCAGATGAGACGCTATTAATCTAAGCGATTTCATCGCCATGTGTTTTCATGACATTTTTAAAAGAGCATGAAAATAAACCTTTATTTCAGTTAACACCCACCAATATTAAAGATATACGTTCACAGTTTTAGTTCTCGACACAAATGGACTGAAAGAGGCAAATTTACATCTATCAGAACAGCAGACGGACCAATTGCAAGCACAAGCTGTCCTGAAAAATCGGACGTGACATGCCACTCGGGAAACTGCTCTACGCTCTAAAGCGGGAGAAGGGAAAGCTTCCGACCAAGTCCGGCTAGCAGGGCCCCTAACAACTGACTGGCTGGCCCAGAAGTCATCTGGAAAAAAGGCTGAGTAGCAACCAAAGCAGCAAACAGACAGTTTGGATAAGGGGAGGAAGGCTTATGTTACAGAGAAAGCTTTTCCGTGTGTTTCTGCGTATCTAGGCATTTGTTTAACGGTGTTATCCAAGGTGTCCCTAACACTAGAACTGCAACACAGTCAACCAAACCACAAAGGGAGAGGGAAGAGGAAGAACTCGGTGCTGGACCACCAACAGCCCCACCTGTGTAAGATCTGCTTCGAGTCCAGAGAAATCAACCAAGAGGTTTTACCATCCGCCGTTTGAAAACTTGCCTCCTTCTCACAGCCCAGAACTTTAAACTATAGGTGAGTGCACTAAAAAGTCTAATCCAATGGTATTAACAGCGGTTTACAACAAAAACTTTTGTAGAAAATAGTTCAGATAAAGCAAGCCAGCTAAACACCACAGTTAAGGAATCTGATATTTCATATTCAAAGGTCTCCAACACTTTTTGCCTGTCCTGTACAGCTTTTAAAAAAATAGGGCGTTACCTTTTGTTTTCTATCTACCTAGTTAAGAAACTACAAATATGTTATAAGCTGTCCAAAGTGTAAAACATTAAATAAAATGAGAAACCTGTTTCTAGTCTCCTAACAAATGCTGCAGATAAAAACCCTAAGAAACCCTCTTTCTTAATCATTCTCTCAACTCCTTTTGTGTCCTGAAGTGGCAATCCTGTTCCCAGGGATTAAATTAAACCTATGGCAAATTTCTACAGGGGTAGAAAGGATTTCTTACAATCGCGCTCCGAAAAAAACATTCATTTGTCAGCTAGCAATCGGATCTCAAACACTGCACAAATCCAGAACAAAACTTTGGCGGGGAGGCTGAGCGTTGGGGTTTTTGTTTCGCATCTTTTTGTGGTACCGCGCACAGACTGCAATGTCCCCCCGTCTGAAACGGTAAACCAAAACTCCCTCCTGCCAGACCCAGCCGAGGCCTGCCGTTTCTTTCTTTGGAAGACCTGCGCTGTCAGAGCAGCGCTGCGGATGCACCAGGAGCTGATGTGCTCTTGTCAGACTGTGCTGCTCAATTCCAAAGCCCAGCCAGAGTCCAGCCGGACTCCGCAGCAGCGGCTACCGCCTTCCCCGGCCTCCTGGCTCCAGCAATAGGAAAGGTTACTCCAATCTACGGGATACCCTCTCTCAAAGAAAAAGCGCTGGTAAATTTAAAATATCTTTTTTTTTTTTTTTTTTTGCCAACAAAGCATCTTGTTCTGTTGAAGGGAGAAGGAGGGAATAAAGGTATAAAGGGTGAGTGAAAGTTGTAACACATTAATTTTAAAAAACTGCTCAGACCAATTATTCACACATCACTGCCGGATCAGTACACAGGTATTGAACTATAAACCAATGTGCTTTGAATCTCTTTCAAGTATCTGGCATCAATTTTGTATAAAGGTTTTGTGTAAACAAACTACCGAACATAGATGAAAAATGACTGTTTTTCCAAGTCTGAAATTAAGCGTTAAAACTAAAGTACTCCAGGAGTTAGTATTCCGTACAGCACTAACAGTCTGCCAAATTAAAACTTCACATATTCCAAAAGACCATGGGCTGATAAAAATCTGCTAAACAGGAATCAAGGAAACGGAAAGAGTGTGCAATAATTAAAACCCTGTTTATAGTTTGGGGAAAACGTCTAAAATCCTGAATTAAAAAAAAAAAAAACCCACAAATGAAGTGAAAGCTTTTAACTGGTACACACTGTTCACACCTATATTTCAAGTTTGGAAACGCATATTTTCAAGCAGCAATACAAAAAAGTATCCATGAAGAATGCATAATCTCTGAAAAAATTATGAAAACATCCCTGCTACCATTACATTTCTAAATACAAAACTGACTACCATATTGTTGCTTCTGTGTAGCGAGAGAAGTTCATTTTCAAAACAGATAAAATTCAGTCTTTAGGTGTGAATGGTATGAATGACAGTCTCCTCTTTTTTTTTTTTTTTTTAAATTTCTTAGTTGTTTAGGATCCTTAAGCATGCAAGCCTCGGAGAGGAAGGCCCGACGAGGGCAGGATTGGCTTATGACATCCAGTTTAGGACAGAGCTGGGAAAGCCTCTGGGTCATCTACATCAGGAGCAGAAGCACTTGACTGAAAGAGAAACATCAGAAAGTTATTCCTTCCCTCCAGCGGCATCGAGCCCTACTGCGTTTCTAATTCTTCACGCGTTACCGAGTCCTTCCATTCGCCCGGCAAACAGAGCTGGGCAGTGCGAGACGTTGGCACCGCTCGGCGGCGGGCACACGCTGGGAGCCAGCCAGCGGTCACAGGGACAAGGTTAAGCCTCCGTCCCCGTGCACACAGACGGGGTGGCACTTGCATAGAGCAAGGGCAGGCAGGGGGACTCCCTGCGCCCCAGAGAGGGGTGGGAATTCCTCCTTTTTAAAACTACTTTAACCTCAACCCTATTCCACAGGGAAATACTGGGATTCAATGAGGTACACAGTACAGCAGAGTAAGCACTCTAGCGTTGGAAAAATCACTAGAAAAGCAACTTCCCCCACCACCATGATAAGCAACACTTTTTTTTTATTCTAGGGACTAGAAAGTCTCCTATGCTACTTCTTGAATCAAAGCTATTTGAAGAGGCATTATAGGCAAAAAGACCACATTTGCTCACGATTCGAGCATGAGGTTAACAAGTACACCTCTTTTTCCATTCTTAAAGCGATCCCTACGTGTGGGCTTATGCTGTTCTGCTACCACACAACCACCAGTTCTCACTGAGGGACACAACTGAGGTGTTACAGGAAAGGCCTGTTTGTAGCACAAATTAAGTTTCACACATTTAATTTTTCCCCAGTCACAAAGTAACTGTTGATAAAAAGAATTTTTGTGCCAACCTAGCCCTAGAAATTCACACGTTAACCAAGAATCTCCCCAGCAATTCCCAAATGCGTTTAAAAGGCTCTGCACCACACCCAAAAAACAATGCTGCAATGAAATGCAGAAGTAATTTAAAATCCTCTTCACTTTGTCCATGAGGGATGTGGAAGAGAAGTAGTGTAGGAAGAGCCAGGACAGCCGAATTTTCTCTAAACATATTCATTTATCAAGAGATGTATTTAAACCATTCCAACAGAAGTTGTATCAGCACCTACAGGCAAGACGAAGACAGTACAGAAGTACCCAAACTAGAATTAAAAGGTAATAGCAGGGTCTTAAGCCTATAGCTTTAGTATCTCCGGTTGCTCGTTACACAAAAGCAGAAAGCCAGCCCAAAAAGCCACGCCGCTGCAGGAGGGCGTTACAGCCCCTGCAACAGGAGAGCCTTGTTTACAGGTAAGGCAAGTGCCAGCAGAGATTACCAACCTGGTTGGGTGTGTGGATCACGTCAAACTCCTTAACCAACTGGAAGGAAAGAAACAAAGTCAACGAGAGTATTCTTGAAGAAGCAAGATGCTACATCAGTGAAACAACTCCGAGCAAACACCACTATTTAACTTCAATTCCTTAAAATTTTCTTATATTAATATCAAGAGAGAGTTTTCCAACTAATAAGCCTAAAACTTAAAGTGATCCAGTGTAAAAGAGAACACAAAGTCAGTGTCCTAGAAGAGACAAAAGTCTGGTCGATGTGAAGAAAGCCACACCACACAGACTGAACACATTTTCTAGGGAGTAACAATTTGATTCGATGCATTTAAGCAGAATAAGTGATCCATAGTAAATCAAGTCTTTACTGTAGCTATACTACGATACTTCAACTTTACACGTTCCCTCCCCAGTTCCATTCAGTACTTTTCCTGAGTATTTCCTTAGGGCTTTAGGACTAGAGAAGGAAAAAAATTACTGCAGATTAGAAAAAAAAAAAAACCCAACTAGTAAGAGTCCTATTTCCACATGAAAACCCTAAATTCCTCAAATTCAAGATGTAACACGCAGCCGTAAAACCAGTCTTTCACCCCCAGCGGGTCACAAAGCAGAGACACCGTCCAGACTGTGTCTGAAAATAACCACTCTAGCACTTGTGGTTTTGCTCTGGCACAAACAGAAGCATCTCACAGTACATTCAGATCTGGCCATGCTGAAGAGTCATTTTTCCGGTTTAGAGACAAATACGGACACTTTTTTTTTTTCACCCAACCTACTCCCCACCTTCCCTTTTTTGTGCTTAATAAGAACACCGATAAAACCTTCATCCTTGTCCTAACACTAACCTCATTTAAAAGGAGATTTGTAAGAACAGACACTTTAATTGGTTTTAAAACATGGTGTTTGTTGTCAGAGCAACTCCTCCGGAAATAAGGAGGACACCTAAAACTATCTGTATAAAAATCCTAACAAATGAAACTAAACCTCTTTGCAGATGAAAGCTGTAGCTGCTCACCTTGTCAGTTCTGCCTCCACGGCTGGCCCTGCCTCCACGCCCTCGGCCACCCCGTCCCCCTCTGCCACCGCGTCCGGGGCGGCCGAGGTCTCCAAAGTTGATCTCCAGCTGGGATGTAATATCATTTGCTGGCTTGCGGAAGTGATGATCCATTACCGAGTCCTCAGCGTGAGCCTGAAAGGAGCATTTCTCCGTGAGTAAGGAAAATCACCCAAGAAACGTCGTCTTTTTCATCGCTCTTACCACCACAGCATGCGCGTTCACCTCCAAACGCATTCCCAAATTGAGGACCGATTACCTTGTTTGATTCAAGTTAAAAGATAGTGCACAAATTGTTAGGAATCAAGTCATACCACTTGTGCAGACGACAAAACCACATACAGGTAATCAGGTAAGGGCTCGAGCAATCAAAGGTGTTTTGCATTTCCAAAGTAATTCAAGGAAGCTCTGGAGTTCCTTCAGAGGAACACGTTCGGGCTTTTCTGAGATGAAGCCATCACCAAGCCAGTACAGAACCTCATTTTCTAGCATTTCTCTTCTCACTTTGTATCCTGAGAAGTCTTCATGGTCTATCGATTCATTTCATTCTTTTCAAATACTTACTTGGTAACCCATCTTTATTTTGCTCAATGAGTACTTTACACTTTCTCATTTGCTTAGCCCTGTATAAATATTTAAAACAAGGGAGATGGTAAGAATCCCTTATTGATTTGTAATAGCCGTAACAAACAGCGAATGAGGCATAAACAGTTCAAGCAGAACTTAACTGCAGTAGCCAAAACATTAATGCTGAAACAGAGAACCAGTCTCACCAATTACACTGAAAAATGCGACTCTCCACCACCACCTTTGCCACAATACAACATTCTCTAACAGGCAGTTGGTTTCCAGTGGATTCACAGTGAGAAACCGGAGCCTCCAGGAGCACGGTATGCACCGAAGAGTTACATCTAAATAAATTCCACGCATCTGAGAATTTCAAATTACTACACACTGAACACAAAAACCCCATGTAAAACTGACCCTGCTGCATCAGACTAAGGGTTTATCTAGTCCAGCACTCTGCCTCTTACACAGCCCAATCATCACGATTTGGAAACATGACAACATCCAACGCTTCCTTTTCCTATAAGCCCCTCAATTCTAGCGCAGCAATTTTCAGCTTGCTTGCATTTTCCTACAGAAGCCCCATGTGCAAGCTTAAGCCTACTGACTATAACTTACTTTTCTGGTGGCGTAATTACACAATATGCTGACTTTCAAAGGCAACATATTGTGCAATTAAGCCTTATACTCTTTAATTACAGTTTGAAGATCCTTTGTAAGGCAGGCAATGGATACACGGAGGTCTGCAGTCAAAAGGCTGAGAGCTGCTTTCAGGGAATCCTTGAGTCAGTCACAAGCGCCATAAAGTCCAGAGCCATAACGAACCTTCTCCCCCAGTGATTTAATTACCCCTTGTCATGCCCAGCTGTACGTTTGGCCACCATGAGGTCCTGCAGTGGAGGGCACCGCAATTTAATTAGGCGCAATGAGAAACACACCTCCACGCTGCTTTATTTCAAACCTATTTCACTGGGATGTATTCCATGTTACAACCAGCCCCCCTCCTGCTCTTGATTTTATAGATTTGAATCGTACACCCTTCCCTCAGAGATCTCTCTTCCAAACTTGGGAAGGCAACCTGAACAGTTCTTTTTCAGAGAAAACTCATTCCACATCTCAGCCTGACATTACCTAAATGTAAGCACACCAAGGATCTGTAAAACAGTACACAATACCTGTTGTTATGGTTTTGATTCCTTTCTTACTACTTGATATTTTATCTATAGTTTGGATAACTGCAAGTTACTGAGATGGTATTTTCAACTTACTGGTAGCTAAATGGCATTTTCTTTACTGAGAGGTGGTAACAAGTGGATTTGTATAACAGTTCTGTGCATTTCCTTCCCTACACTGTTATTGCTTAAAAAATAAACACTATGGTCTAACAAAAACGTTGTACTTTCTCAACTTAACTTTGGCTTAACCACTAAAACCAACAAATAGCAAATTTTATATATATATATATATATAACCTGATGATTTCTTTATCCAGAGTAAATAAAGCTAATTTAAAATACAAATAAAGACTCGGCATGTTCTCCTCATCCTCTTCTATCGCAAGAGTCAAAAGACATATGGTACAAATTGCTTATTCTGAATCACCTTTGGAAGCATTTAATATGTATGTATTGGCAACTCTCAAGAACGCTCTGATCTAATAACCAAGAGCTTCTTGAAGGTATTGCTACACTGATGGGTCTCGGGGAAGGCTGCCAAAAATTAAGAACAAGCTACTAACAGGAAGGGAGCCAAAGCAGACAGCAAGATATGGAAAAACAACAGCAACAACAAAAAAATAAAGACTCATGATAGAAGCATTTATGATAGGGTTTGAATTCAGCTCAGTTAGGAGCAAGGATACTAATTATGAAGGGTCCTATATGGTGCACAGTTAGACAACAGGCATGGACAGAAGAGCTCCAGATGGTATCTACTTGTATTCCCTATTTTTGTGACTTCTTAATATCCAGACCTTCATTTCAGAAGGGTCTCATATCAAAACACAGGTATTACCAGTTAGATATAAAGGATCAGTACCTCATTTGACTCCAGCAGACTCCCCTGCATTTCTGTCATCGCCTTTGTCTGATGAAAGTTGCGTGTCCACGCCAAAGTGACAAAAGGAACAAAGGGAGAAAACAAAAGGAAGAAATGAGACTCAACTACATACAGAAACAACAGGTAATAAGGTCACATGAACTTGCCGGATACAGATGTCACTGAGCACACGAAGCAGCAAAAGGATGAGATCAACAGCTGTGCAAGCATCCAGAAAGACTAGATGATGAACTATACCACAGGCGTGGAGACAAGAGAAATCTCAGATCGATACCAAAAGAGTTTAATGCAAGCCGCTGGAAACTCTAGTAGAGATCAGGCATGCAGGCTGACCTCTTGCACAGGCACACTGCGTACAGAACGAGACAGGTAAGAGGGTGGGATGTTTAAAATTACTGTTAATGAGAAAAGCTTTCTGCACAGCCTCGATTCAAGAGCTATTCCTTCAAGTTTTGAGAAGATGGACTATTATTTTCCAAAACCTATTTCTCAAGTCTCCCATTGCAACTTCCTCTAAGGAAGCGATTAGATTAGCAAGAAAGTTTGAAGGTACAGGAAAGGGGGACGGCACGGCACAGCAGACACATGGAGGAGGAACTGATCTACTGGTGCATCAGTCTTTCCAGGAGACTTGCATCCAACTTTTAAAACAAATCTTAAGGTCTCTCCAAAACATAACTCCTTCCCATTTTTTGCTCAGCTGCACCAGCAGAACTTGAAAGACTTAAGCCACTAAACCAGCCGCAGAGAAGGAAAAACAAGGATCTCTATTTTATGGTCTAACCCCATCTCCTGGAAAGAGTCTCATTAGATTAGGGCTGCCAATACACACGTATTTCAGATTAAACCAGCAAGAATCTGAGACAGTATTAAGAGTTCATTTCATACAATGTATCACTTCCTAGTAATTGCACAACAAATGGGACCGAGAGGAAAGACCTCAGACAGGGTCAAGCGTTTCACCCCTCAGCGAAGAACACAAGGCAGAGGACAGCTCTTTCATAAGACTAAGGCAGATGAACAGTACTAGATCCTCATACTCCTTTTCCTAGGACATTCTCCCAGTAGTTTTCAAGCTACGGGAACGATAGCGGTCATCACAATGCTTCAATCCAAATTTCTGAGAAAATCTACTGGGACACATTCTGATTTTTCAGCTGTAAGAGTACAGAAGATTTAGGACCAAAACCCAGAATTTACCTATAAACCCAAGTCACTTCCACACAACAACTCCCTTCTTATCAATAGGAATCACAAAAGCCTTACATCAACCTTCACGTCACGACTCATAAGCATGTCCAAGAAGATAATCGAATAAAGAACAGCAGGTGATCAGTAGGTTTTGTTCATAACTTCTAAATATTCCACCTTCTAAACCTGCTCACAAAGGAGCTGCAGGGAAGGCTTTCCTAACGCCTCTATTATAGAGCTATTCTGCTGTAAAACTTAGCAAAAAACCCCATGCTGCTTCCCACGGGATCAGCGAACAATGAGTAAGTGAAACGGGGAGAGACACCTGCTGGACATACTATAAAAGTAGGCTCAAAGCATCTACGTTTAAAGGCAGTTTTGTTAGTCAGTCACTTCTGTGCTTATACGGCAAGGCCCTGTTGACTTCTTTTCATGTGATAGTGTTAAAAATACCGGACTCATTTCTTTTAAGAGAAGTTAACTGAAAACACCTCTCCAACAGAACATTCTACTAATTATGTCAGTTCTTCCATAAGAGTAATTTGATTAGCTATTGCCATTGGTTTTGTTTGGGTTTTTCTGAGCTAACTGCCGATTTCATTTTCCAAATGGAAAATACATTATGGATCTTTCTAGCTTGTAAGTTTGCCAGTATTAGGTTGATGGTTGGACTAGATGGTCTGAAAGGTCCCTTCCAACCTAGACAATCCTATGATTCTGAATTACTCAAGACTACCACCATCTTATTATACTCCATACATGCAGATATCTTAGGAAAGACTAACTTCATCTGATTATATGTTCCATAAAACTGCTTTGGAGAGACTAGGGCTTGGGGGTATTTACTGACACACCTGCAGGACTACAGGTTCAGTAAATCTTGGTGAAGTACACAAATACTTCCGTTTAAACATACTCTTAATATACAGCAACATCAACTCAGTTTCCCTTTTCTACACAAGCCAGAAAAAGTGGTATTTAATGAACACTTCAAACACTGAACAGCTTAAGGTAAATAAAAAGATATGCAATCATTTAAAGAACTGAACTACCTTGCACAGCAAGAATAGAAAACAGCATGACTGTGGCAAAGCCAAACTCATTTTGAGTTCAGTGAGATTAGAGATGGAGTTTTCATGGAAAACACGGACTAGCACCTCCCCATCGGTATTATGTCCCCAGCTTCCAAGAAAACACTGACAAGGGCTGAAATAGCAGAAATACGTACTAGAAGACCAAGCAGAATATTACACACTATCTAGTTACTTCAAAGGGAGTCAGCAGCATCTGATATACAAAGTTGCAGGCCACCAATAGCTCAAGCAGGCCACCTAAGATATTACACAGTGTTAAAAACAAAGATTAAAAACCAAGATTAATGCAGCCCTGCATTAGAAAACAGAGCTCTCAGCACTTTGCTCCCTTCTGAAGTGAAGGAGTATGTCTCTTCTTGCCACCGTCACTATCTTGGAACAGAATAATTTTTGCAGTGACTGAAATGAGTATGCTTGAGAAACTGCGATTTTAAAATAATTCTACAGCAACTATGTCAAATATCACTGAAGCATACAAATGTATTTCACCTGGTTTCTCAAACGCTTCAAGGACGGTTTTCTATATAATATTACAAAATGAGAAGATACCTATGTTACAACCTTAAGATACACAGCTTAGGTATTAAGGTGTCTGAGGCATGACCAACGTTTCTTCAATCTTACGCCATGTTTAGCAAGCACCATAAATCTGCGTCCTGCACAAGAATAGCAAAGATGCTAAATAACATAAGCTTTATTTAAAAAAAAGCAAAGAAATAAAGTTGACATAGACAAACTACTTCCGCAATGCTCACCAAGAGACAGTCCTTACGAAGTTACCTGCCCAGATGCAGCAGTATTCCACGCTCAGGACTAATTATATCAAAATATACACCAGCCTAAGGGTACAGATCAACCGCTACAACTAACCACAGTTAAGAATGGCTACTTATGCTACGGCATAACTTCAGTTTTATGAAGAGAAATGTTGTTCCCACTTCATAAACTTTTAGATACAGGTCAGCGTCTCAAAGTATGGAGCTTCCACTCCAAGAAATGCTTATCAGTAGAAAAACCTATACGATCTGGATACCAGCAAGTACTGAAAATCACTTTACCTCCTCGCTCTTTGACTTGTGAAGAACAAATCCTTTTTTCCACTGCCCATCAGCACCCTCATTTGGTTTACGGATGTTGAACTCGACTTTTGCACGATCCTTACTTTGAATAGCTTTCCACTCATCCAGGGTCATTTCCTTAGGACCTTCTTCCTTAACTTCTTCAACCTCATTCTCTCTGTAGTAAATTCATGGATATTATGATCATGACTTAGAATTCACATTCTAGATACAACAAATTCAGAAACAGTTGTTAATCGGCACCAGATTATAAAAGTTTGTCAAGTATTTAGCAGTTAAGAGACGTATGTAAAAAACCCCTCATTTCCACCACTCAAAGTACACATGAAAACTCATCTCCTTTAGCCAGAGAGCCAAAAAAAAGAAAATCACAGCCAGATACCTTTAAGCAAGTAAATGGTGAGCTGAGCGCAGCAAAATGTTAAGATTAAAACTGACCCATGCCGTCTATTCTCCACATTAATGACAATATTCTTTACAAATACAAAAGCCTAATTTCTGTAATGGACTTTTTTGGAGCTTCCACTCCCCGCCTTTTGAGACACCTCTCTCCCAAAGGTTCGAGTTAAGGCAGTGAAGGAGAGCTTGTTCTTACCACAATTTTCAAGCTTGGTAGATTTTTAAAAAACAGAATTTCATCAGCTTTGGATACTCTGCTTCCTTTGTTGAACCAGGGACGATTATTAGAGTCCCTGCTAACTGAAACAATTTTTACTTTTGGCTAACTTGAAAACACAACAGCATACAACTGAGTTGCTTGTGCGATGTATCACCTCTACTGTAAAGAGCCACTACGCTCAGTAACAGATCATGTTCCAACCACACAGGCAGTCAATCCTTTAGTCATTCTTCAGTGTGTTTATGCAACTAAATTTCTGATTTATAGAAAAATAGTGCCACATATGTGCAGGAAACAGATCAGGAAGGCTATACTTCAGAAAAAAGGCCTTCATTTTATAGCCATTAATTTTGATGTAATAATGCAGAAGTATAACATCAAAATCACCGTATTTTTTTTTCCCCTCATTCCATCGGACAGAATGATTTTACATGGTATATATTCAGAAGCATTTTTTTCCGTCAAGGCAAAGATATTACCTCTTGCTGTTCTGCACATTTTACTGCAGTAAAACATCTTAGAGTTCTGCGGAAACATTTAGGTTAAAGATCCACTCCAAACTAGCCAACTTGAAAACGAACCCATGTAAAGATGTTTTTCTATAAAACTCACGGATTACCACAGACGCGTTATGCTTGAAACTGGGAAGAGTACACATTTCTGCAGATTCGAGGAAGAAGATAAAAAAAACAGAAGTAGCCTGCAGAATTTTGCAGATAACTGATCTGCACACAGACAGGTCAGTATCTGGTCAAGCACCGGATAATAAAGACTAATAAAAATTCATGAAATGCTGCAGACACAGCAAATTTAATATATCCAGATTTCCAATACATACAATTTTTCTAAGGACCAGCTAGCTTGCATTTTCTGACCAATGCTCAAGCTGTGATTCCTGAATTCTCATGCTGCTTCTCCAAGGTTAAGGTCATCTTGTATGCAGAAGTAAAAGCATTTAGTCTTTTCAATTAAACTAAATCCATTTTTTATTCTCTACGCAGTAATTGTACCCTCTTTACCACTAACCAAAGTTATTAATGAGGAATCAAGCTATAGCAAACTCCACGTTAGAAATCCTATGCAAACAAGTATGTCAAATTTCTATCTTATCTGTTTGCCACTTTTTTCAATCTACCATAAAGCACATTTCTCCTTAAAATACATGTTATCCTACTACGCTACCATAAAAATTTGTATCACGTTTTAACATCAACGGTGAGTACCACTACTGCTCATTCTGCTTCTCTAGTTACTCTGTCTCACTTATCCACTCACTGGTTTCTTCTGTAACAGTGGCCAAACAATCAAGTTAACTTATTTGAAAATTGCCTGCATACATGGAAGCTGGAGAACAAGAGATACACCACCTTTCCTCTGCGGGCTAGTCACAGTCTCAAGAGTTGTTTTCAAAATCCGAATTTGAAAAAAATTGCCTTCCACGGGCAGAAGAACATTTTGTCCCTTTCGCTCGGTGGTTTTCACCTAGTTATGAGCACAGATGCTTTTGGATTTGGTACTTATGAGCTGCAATCCTGAGACCCTAAGCGTATTAGAACTGATTATTAATAACTAAATCTGAAAGTGACCTAAGAGCCTGCACCACACCAATGAACAGTTTCAAGATAACAATTTTTAGACATGGAGTTTTTAAAGAGACAGTCTTTCAGCAGCACTGTGGATAATTTCATATCTACCAAAGAAAATACAATCTGAGTTTGAAGTCGGAATAAATATCAGAGGTTAAAGGCGAAGTCATGCTACCTCTGAAACAATCAAAGAACATTAAGAGGGGTGGCACTCACTTATTTTCAGAATCAGCAGGTGGATGTTCCTCTCCCTCTGGCGTTTCCTCAGTTACAGCCGACTGATCCAATTCACTGCAATTACATAATGTTTGGAGTTTTGTTTTTTAAAGGTTCATCCCAATTTAAAGCTACATAAGATGAATGACTAAGTTCTATAGTGGATTTACACAACCCAGTCTTCTTTAAAAAGAGCCATTTCATTACAGATTGGGGCTCTCTGTGCCTTTTAATTCCATGCTTTCCACCTTCCTCATTGTTTCCCCAACACTCACTAGTACCCATTCCAAGAGCCTCCCACTGTACCTCAACACAAAATGGATTTGGCTATTAAAAATATTGTTTTCAATGTAATACTTCTAAAAAAGCATGCTTAACCTGATCAAAATTGTTGAAATTAAATTGATGGTTTTTTTAATGTTCAAAAACCAGCACAAGACACACAACCCCTCCACCCCACCTCCCATTCCAAACTTCCCCAGAATTCTGTCTTTAACAGTGAAGCCATCTGTTATGCTACAAGAAATCGTCAATTTTCTAAATTCTGCAAAGGCTGCTTTAATAGCATAGCAAAAATTATCAAGAATCAAAGGCAAAAAAGGCAGCTAAATCTTTATATTTTGCAAGCCATAAGAATTAAGATTTATTAACATTCTGCTAGTCATAGTTTTCTAAGCAATTACAGATTACTAACGTTAGCTCGTCTTTGACGGTTCCCCAGTTGTGTGATCCACTGCCACCACGCTTGTCCTCGTGCTTTAGGCCGCTGAAATGTGAATGTGAAACAGAACTAACAAAACTGAGTTAACATTATAGTGTCCAGATACAGAAATTCAAAAGCAAATTTTTAAAACATGTATTAATTGTAAAGAATAGCCAAAAAACAATAGAACAAGTTAAAGACTTACGATCTATCGCTGCCACTGTGTCTGTCAAATTCACGTTTGCCACGGGAGTCAAACCCATCTCCTCTGCCCATTCCACGGCCGCGTCCACGTCCTCTTCCAAGTCCACCACGTCCACGCATAGGTCGGTCAAGAATGGGTCTAGCATGGAACAGCCAAACTTGAATATTTCACCTCCAAAGACTTACAGCATGGTTTTTCAGATTTTCTTTTTTTGCAGATTTTATTTACTTACTTCTCCTTTGATAATTAGTGTTTGTAACTGTGTCAAGGCTCTAATTTCAATGCCAAACTATTACACAGAAAAAACACCACATATATAATGCCAGCATTTTAGAATTTCAAACAAATGCTCAGAAGGACTAATGTTTGTTTGCACCTCCTGTCACTATATTCCAAAATTTAGTGTTTGGATTGTGTTACATAACACAACTTACTTTTAAAAGGATTTTAATGTTGGCTACTGCAATTTTAATATTTGAACATTATTTCCAGAACACTTGAATTCTGGGTCCCTCATGATACTCAAGACACTTTAAATCTTGCCTAGGTGCAAGATGGCTTCACCACTTCCAGATGTGAAGTCACTGCAGCCAAGGTGTAAACACCTACATGGACAAACTTCTACTGGCTTGAAGTCAGCTATATGGATTTAAACAACAGCTCTAACAGCAAACGAGCCTCATCCTGCAGGCAATGGCTATACTCGAGTCCCTTTCCTAAGCCACCTCCTGTGGATCAAGAGATATGGTGGGTATCTTACTGATTTAAACCATATTTTCAGCTAAACCAATGGAACTGTTCATGTCAGATCACTGCTGGTCCATCATTTGAGTCAAACTTGTAAACAAAATCATGCAAAAAGAAAAGTGTTATATTCTGCACGACGTATACTATACTTGTGACTGACAATTTAATTCAGTCAATTTCATTTTGATTCAATCAGCTTTTTTTAAAAAAAAAAAAAAAACAACAAAAAAAACCCCAAAAAACAGCAAAAGGCAGGACAGCCCCTTCCTATCTAAACTAGGAAAAGTTGTCAGGCAAGACAAAATTCTTACTTGTCAACAGAAAATTCTCCTCCTTCGCCTTTCTCATCAGCAGGTTTATCGAAGCGGCGCTCACGAGGAGGTCGTCTCTCCGGTCTCCTGTCAATAGGCTTGCCTTCTCCCTGCTGTTGCTGCTGCTGCTGATCAGGCCTCCTGCCAATACGTCTTATCCCTGAAACATTAGGCAAAACAAATCAACGGAACGTGGAGTGGCTCCAGGAGAGATACTCACTCTAACACCATAAAACCATACTGAAGGCAAGCTGGAATTAAAGTTTTTCTTCTCGCCTTGTGACTAGATAATCTGAGAAACTATACTTTTATACAAAAGTCAATGTAGATCATTTAACTATTCTTATTCACATTTTTATGCAGCTTTTCTATCAAATTATATTTTGCACAAGTCTTACAATACTGTAGGAAACAAAACTTGTCAGAGCGCACAATGCATTAGTAATCCGTGTTAAAATGAGAGGGTTCAGCTTTCAAAGCAGGATCAAGGGAAGCAAGATTTTTTTTTTTTTCTCTGAAAGGTGCTTTTCAGGTAAAACAAGTGGGTTTTATTTTGATGCACACCAAAACAAAGTCAGCATCACCACGCTGGACCCAAGTCCCTACGACAGCCACCATGCTTCATCCCACTGCGCTCTTCTTGGGAAGTTTATTTGGACAGCAGTACGACCCAGGGCCACCCTCACCCAGGCAGGTGTCACCTGTACCCTGTTGAGCAGGCAGCCCAGGACAGCAGCTACCGGTCAGTGACTAAACGGTGTGTTCATCCACACCAGTCCTCCCAGTCCAATACACGCTCCTTGACAAAGACTCACCTCGTTGTGCACTTACTTAAAATAGCTTAAGAATACACTGTGCCACTGAAGAGGCTGGCCTTCCCTCCCTCTCTATGCCTTCCGAAAGTTGTTTTTTTTAAATAATAATGCCACACGGGCACCATGTTCTTCAATAAGACATCTTAAGGATCTTAAATACAGGGCCCATTTACACTTCCTTGGAAAGATCTGGATAAACACATTACTCTTTTGTTATAGTATTTTATTGCCAAAATGTTTAGGGAAAAGACACTAAAGCTGACTTAGGAAATTCGAATTATCTTCTAAAAGCTGCCAATTTTTGAATTTTTTTCAAAGTAGTAAGTTCCTGCCTAACAAGCAATGTCACATTTGGGTGGGGCTAAAGAAGCTACAGTTGTAATGATATCCAAGCCAACACACCCAAATGAACAATGTCTTCCTTACCTTACAAGCTGTATTTAACATGAAGTTTGCATGACATACATTGCTTGCTAAATAATCCTTACTCCCTGAGGAAACGCAGGGGTTAAACTCACTCACACTGACTTTGAAAAGGAGTCAGGACTCTCAAAGTAAGGACGACCATTTTTTTTTTTTAAAAGGTTTTAAGAGGTAAAGCAAACAGGCCAGTGTGACAGAGGAGGTATGCTGCAGAACTGGAATGAATAATCCACAGCTTTCGAATTTCGAGTTCAACACCCCGCGCTCAGAAAAACCTGGTTCCTGGTGAAGCCTGACCAAGAATACAAGTTATTTCTTTTTCTTAGCATCACAAAGCTTCGAACTGGTAATTCACCAGTCAAATGATCTGCACTTTTACACAGTAGTGGAATAGTTTTAAACTGCAATACATTCACAGTATGCATGTACAAACAAACCCCACTGATACCATGGCATCAAAAGCCTTTACAATGTTTAGAAACACCATCCCCCCCAAGAAAACAGATGTTTTCAAAGTGGAAAGTGACTCTGTTTACTACAGTGCCCCATACACACAGCTATAAAAGCAGGCCTGCCTTTCTCTGTTTCACTACTATAATAAGGGACAAAATACTCTTTTCATAGCAAGCAGTGCTTGTTCTTGAAAATGAATGTGAAAATCGGGAGGTAAACACGACTGCTAGCCCTACCACAATTCCTCTGCGTTCTCTTGTGTTGGCCAGAGACAGACACTGCCCATGTTTCAGGTGTACCTCATGAAGGACAACAGCACAATTCTGTGTCTGACTAATATTTCCAGAGGACACTAGCTTAATAAATCGCCACTCGGGACAAGTTATTGCATTCTACCAAGGGAAAAGCTCTCAAGCATTAAAGTCCAAAAAATCCATAAAGCAAAGAGTCCCATAACACGGTACCCAACTTCTGCTTGTCACAAGGTGTTTTCAAATAACATTTGGGATGCCTATTTTCCAAAACAACTATTATATTAAAACATTTTCTTTCTTAAAAAGCATAGAACGTGGCAGAGAATCATTTTGCAACACGCGCTGCAGAAAATGCTGAAGTATTAAGACACTTTCATGTAGCACTGCCCTCTTCGGAACTGGCCGCCTTTCTGAAAAGATCGTTCAGAATCAAACTGTAGTTGGCAAGCGATTCCCTCACCCGCAAGTCAAATGCTGTCACCACGCTTTGATGCATTTCAAGGATTCCAATTTAATCAGAGTTCTGACCAATTTGACATGTGCTGAAGTTCGTGCGCAGAACAACTGCCTGCCACAGGACGACATGTGCGTCCTACTAATTACTTTGCCCAGAGCACATTCATTTCACCTATTTATACTTTGATTTCTTTTTTTTTTTCAACAAAGTTTCCCATGAGGGATGTCTTACGGGTTTACACAAACACGGCTGAGAATTCACAGAACCTATTATTAAAATACATGTGATTCCTATCACAGAATGGTTTGGGTGGGAAGGGACGTTTAAAGCCCCCCCAGTGCCACCCCCTGCCCTGGGCAGGGACACCTCCCACCAGCCCAGGTGGCTCCAAGCCCCGTCCAACCTGGCCTTGAACCCCTCCAGGGATGGGGCAGCCACAGCTTCTCTGGGCACCCTGGGCCAGGGGCTCACCACCGTTCCCTCGAAAAACGACCCACGCGAACTGTGAAAAGCCCCGGGACCGCCCGACACCTTGTCAGACCCGTCCGGCCGCCCCAAACACGATTTCAGTTTAGGCTGGGGCGCTAGAATTTCACGTTCCCGCTCTCCGGCGGGCAGCCCTCCCTCCGCCGTGGCCCGGACACCCCGGGAGGCCGCTGCCGGGCACCCCGGGCAGGCCCGACTCCATTTTGCGCGGGCCGGGCGGCGGGGACACGTGCGACCGCTCCTCCCGGAGCCTCCTCCCGCCATGCGCTCCCGCACGTGGGTGCGAGGCCCGGGGCCGCCGCCGCCGCC
>VXBH01001546.1:239731-253552 GCA_013400035.1 Rynchops niger | reverse complement strand
CCGCCCGCAGCACCTCGAAGGGGTCGGACTCGTCATCAAAGAGCTGGTCGAAGCGGTTGGTGACGACGCAGCCAAAGCCCTCCTGCAGGTGTCCGGGCATGATGGGCCCCCGTCGGCGGGATCCTCCTCCGATGCTGCCGGGCCCCCCGCGCCCTACTCGCTGCCGCACAAGATGGCCGGCCCCGAAGAGACCCGCTTCTCTTCCGGCGCCGGCCACATCCGGGCAC
Source organism: Rynchops niger (assembly GCA_013400035.1). Taxonomy (NCBI): domain Eukaryota; kingdom Metazoa; phylum Chordata; class Aves; order Charadriiformes; family Laridae; genus Rynchops; species Rynchops niger. The sequence continues at coordinate 253,325 of VXBH01001546.1, read as the reverse complement.
CTCACACCCCCCTCCTCCCTCCGCGCGGGGCACGATGGGAACAGTAGGCGGCCGCCGCCCGCCGCCGCCCGCGACCGCCCGCCGGACTACAACTCCCGGCATGCCCCGCGCCGCCATTGTGTGCGGCAGCCATCGCCGCCGCCCCCGCTGGCGGCCCGTGGGGTGCCCGGGGCCCTGAAGAGGGTTTGCCGGCAGCGGTGACATCAATCCTGACGCCATGAGACTCTGGGTTGTTTGGGGTATTTTTTTTAAGCGTCTTTCTGAAGCCTGTCAGCAGGCGCCATTCGCCGCCGTTCCCGCTCGTTCTCCTCAGGAGGAGGCGGGCGCCTGGCCTGTGGGGGCGGCACGGCCTGCTCGTCCCGGCTCTCCTCCGGGGAGACACTGGTCGGCTCAAGGGTACGCTGAGGGAAAAAGAAGGGGAAAAAAAACCATAGACTTTTTTCCTTTTTCTTAACCAGTTCTACCAAGCGCAAATTTCCCAGGTGCAGCAAAGCACCGGGGCATACGTAGAGTTTAATGCAGGCTGCCTGCAACAAAGTTACAGTTTTTAATTATCTGTTAAAACACTTCAGGAGCGTAGTGACAGGCCTGCCTGAAAGCACGACCTGGTCACAAGTTTGTGCTTTCATGTGTCCGTGTAAATGGACAAACCCATGAGAGTACTGAGTATCTCACTCTGTCCTTCCTCTCCATCTTGTTGCCTTATAAAAATAGGTTAAAAAAAAAAATAATAAAACGTGGAGAGCGTGGAATCCTGGATGGCAGTTTCGGTTTCCCATCCGGGCAGCGGTGGGACAGGCAGGTGGGAGCTGGTGCGGCGCTTGGACCCCGCGGGGTTTGTCCCCAGCCACGGTTGTCACCGGAGCCACGGCCGGATCCGTCACAGACTGGGGGAGAAACACCCTGTCAGGTTAGAAAGGGGATAGGGCCGCGGTGTTTGATGTGTAAGCAGAACCATTCTTACATCGCGGTGGTGAAGGCTGTTGCCGTGAGTGCTCAAAGTAACCCACATAAAACCGCTGGGCAAGTGCCAGCGTGGACATGGTCCTCTTGAGAGATCGAGTATCTCTGCTCAAGATACAGAGTGATTTTGCATTAAAAAACTGTGAATCCTACACTCCTCGCTAGCATTAAATTGCTTTTTAAACCATGCCACTGAAATAAATGTCTCATTGAAGGCAACCTCGGTAACAGCGATTGAAGAGATTTGCTGCTGTAACCAATAAAATTCCTTTTTCAAAACCTTGCAGATTTACCTTTTTCTTGGATGTATAATAAAATTCCCTTCTTCCATTAACATTTATACACATCTAGTTAGCAGATATACACAATTAGAAGACAATATCAAGTAAAATTGGTAAATGTTTGCAGTACTAATTAGTCTTTATAGTTCTAATTACAGCCAGTGGGAGTTATATTGAGACTTTAAAACATATTGAACCGGCATAGATTTGACACATCCTTCTAAAATACTATTTTCTATGCTCACAGTTTATATCTTTAGATAAGTTGCCAGAACGTTTTGGTACCTGTTAGCATAATTAAGTTTGTCCTCAGCAAGGACGATACTCCTAATATTGGCCTTGCCAGTTCCGAGAAGTTAGACCACTTTAAATAATTGCTTTAGAAAGTCATTTCATTACATTTGCTCAGCTCTTGAACGTGCCTTGCCCATAAACTGCAGACTCCATAAGCCGACTGGTTTTGAAAAGTAAGTCCACAGTTTAGTTGCTTCTAGATTAGCTGAAAATTATGTTGGTTGCATTTATTGTTCTTCATCAGCTTTCCCCGCAGTACCACCGCTGGGGCTGCGGGGGATCGAAGCACCGCATTGCTCACACGAGCAGCTCACCCTGTTCTCGGGTTATTGGCAAGTCATCACCGTAAATTAGATCCTCAGAACTCAAAGTGTTTTCCTCAAACAAGCCTTTTGCTTTTGTGACAAATCAAACGTCACCAAGAAACACACAATTAAAGCTCTTTGTATTTACATAGCAGGTGTTTTCAAGAAAAGCCTTGAACCCATTTCAGCCTCCTGTCCCATCGCACACAGCGAGGCCACACTGCATCGCATATATTTTTATGAACAAAATACAAACGTTTCTCACTTGGAGTGCTGGAGCGCTGCTCGCCGGATGGCGGGGATGGCTTCTTGCTTATAGGAGGGCATTTGTTCACAGAAACTCAGTCTCCTGTCTTTGGGGCTTGGGATTATTTGCTCAAAGGGAAGCCAGATCATCTCTCTTGCTGCTTTTGCAAGGATTGTGCACATGCAACTCCCCTGTGCTATGCTGTAAGCTGACGGATGTTCCGGATTCCAAAATTTTCCAAGTGCAGACATGGCACAATAGGTTATGGCTCACGTCTTGAATTAAACATACCCAAACCGGATTAAAAGTATTTTAATATAAACCGGGAAATTGATCATCGTGTGGGTACAATCACAAAACCCCAGACTTACTCCTTCTGCACAGCAAGAACCAGGAGTTGCAGGCGCGCGGTAGGAAGCTCCGGCTCTTCTCGTGACCGCCGCACACTCTGGCACGCGCCGCCTTCTCGGGCGCTGGCATTTGCAATAAAGAGGCCCAACAATTAGCCACATGGGTTCAAAAGTCCAAATTACAGTGTTGCCCGCCGAATATAATTCACAGTTTTCAGGTGCTTCTGGCCACAAGACAACATTTCAATTCGTAACATTAAAAAAGGGGTTTGAAGATTTTTAAACTCACAGGGAGCCTTTACACCGAGGGAGAGTCCTAGCGCCGTACCCACGTGAGCATTGTAGTTCTCCTGTCCTGCAAAGGACCAGCACGGTCAGGATGGGAGAAGTTACCTGGCTTTAAGCCCTGTTTGAAAAGCAAACTCATTAATTGGCATGTTCAAATTGATAACTTTTGCCTCACTCAACAGGCGCAGCCTTGCAGGAATCCCAACCTGACCGCTGACCTGGCAGCTCGTTCCTCCAGCCCACTCCTCGGCAGGACCGCAGCCTGCTCTTCTCTCTGGGGACAAAGAGGAGAAAATGTTCAAGTCAAAACTTCATGAGCAACGTGAGCAAAAAGCCTGGCTTCCTACACCTGGGGAGCTCCAGGTGTGTCCCACTATGTTCACCTTGCACAGGCTGGAGGAGTGCTGCTCCTTTAGAGACCTTGTTTTCCTTCTGGAGCACGGCTCCTCCTTGTCTTCTGGAAGAGGAATAGCTAAGTCCCTGCCCTGCACCCAGCTGCCTCCTTTCACAGGGTTTACAAGAAGATAAAGCCTTTCTAGTCGTTGCTCTGTTAACGACACTGGCCAACAAATCCAAAGGTGACTGTGGGGATGGCGGGGGCTAGCAGCTTTACATGCTCATTGCTCCCTTAGGAACCTCGGCCAAAATGTGTCTTCTACTGGGGCCGCGTTTGTGGACAGAGCTACAGGTAGGGAGGGCCCGGGAAAACAGGGCTCAGGGAAGGAAACGTCTTTCGCAGTTTGGTTTGGGCTGAGATGCTGCTGGCACCGAGGTTGGTTTCTGCTCTCCAGTGTGGCTGGCAGGGGCAGCGTCCTGGCCACCATGCAGGGTGGCTCAGGAGAACGGCAGCCAGACAGAGCCAAGCCCTCCCGTGTACCGCTTCAGGGAGAAACGACTCCAACGGCTTTCCACACCTCAGGCTGCTGACCATGGATGCAGTTTAGGGACAAAGCTCTCCGTTGCGCAGGGACAGCGTGTGCCCCGGCTCCTGGCTAGCAGAGCTGCTGCGCCGGGCCATCACACCTCTTCACGTCCCGGCCCGTGCTGGATAAGGACAGAGATCGCACCGCGGCCGGCCGAGGGAAGGACAGATGGCATGGTCTGGGCCTTTGCTACTCTCCGAATGTCGGCAAAATTTCCTGCCAGGGAAACATTCCTGCATGCTCAGCGACACTGAGCTGCAATCAATCCTGAAGGTCTGAACCGCAGACGACCATTGCCCGGGAATTAAATAGCCGAGGACTATTAACTCGGCGCTTCTGCTTCTAATCAAGGATGTAACTTGTATATTATGGCTTCCAAATCACTGAAACCGCACACATGGGTCTCAGGACAGTCATCTCGTTAACGCTGCTTGCTGATGCAGTCGTTAGTCGCTAGCAGACAGCACGGGGGTAAATCAAACACGCGCAGAAGACTTCCAAGACTGGGCGGGCTGATGCAGCTCTCCTGCGGAGCACACACTTGCGTTATCGTTTCGCACTGGAGTAAAACCAACATTTCCACCCCCCGAAGAAGCGGGTTGCTGGTGCTATTTATGGCTGGGACACGCAGCGCTCCTTGGCCGAAGCCGGCCTATAGATAACCTACCTTGGGAGCCGCTCCTGCGCTGCTTACCAAAAGAGGCACGGAGCGCTTTCTGACACGCTACACGCTTATGCTATTTTCAAGCTTTGCCAGCAGCTGTCGGTTATCTGCTTATCAAGCAAGAATAGGAAATGCAGCAAGTTGAGGGCAGGGGGAGAAGGATTCGTTCGGGTCCTTGCTTCATTCCCAAAACATGTCTTCCCTAATTTTTAACTTCAGAACCTTTATAAATCTGTTTTGCCGGTTTTCTCCATATGCATGTGTTACTTTGCTGTCGGAATGTACATTATATGGACAAGGAGGAGGTTGCTTGGGGTTTTTTTTGGGGGGGTTAATCTTTTTCTAGGCCATACAAAATACAGTGGTTTCTTGTACAGGAAGAATCATGTTTGCTTATGAGTAAAATCAAGTATGGCCATGACTTCTGACCAGTAAAAAATTTCAGGTGTCACATAATCATTGTGTGCCACAGAGACATTTAGTAACTTCTTGCTCAGTTTGTTCTGGCAATTGTTTTCATTGGATTTTTGATTTGCTGCGTGGAGGTACCGACCCTTCAAACCGAGATGCTCTACAGCCACCGTGCGGCTTCCACGGAGTGCAGTGTGACAGATGACCTATTCCTGGCACGTTTTATAAGCAAAAAATATCGCTGCTGGGGAGCCTGAAGTAGCAGACAGTCAGTGCACGACAGCAAGCAGACTACCTAAACCTGTAACTTTAGCTATTCCTTTGCATTACTAATATAATAACAAGGTTTTTGCACTACTAATACAATAATAAAGTGCATTAGCTACGCGGTACCTAATGCTTGCCGGGGCTTGCTCGTCCCCGTGAATACAGCAGGTAGCAAGAGCACAGAGCACTTGTTCCTGAGCTGTGGGCATCGGCGCATTCGTGGCGCGGGGATCCCTTGTGGGAAGAGTTCCTGGAATTAAGCAGCTCTAGGCAGAAGGACAGCAGGAGCGACCGGGAGAAGTCAGGCAGAGCTCCCGAGAAGACACACGATCGGCACCACACAGCTTTATCCTCCCACATGTTCTGCTCATTTCGGCATAGCGCTAGATTTTTTTTTTTTAATTTTTTTTCATAGCAGAAAGCCCAGCAGTTTCGTTATGAGGAGGGCTGTAAACGTGAATAACAACAGTGCTTCTACACTAGGTACGTGCATTGAAAAATAAAAAAGCCCAATACTGCTCTGCGCATTAAAATGCGCAACGGACGAGTGGAGCAAATCGTGCCGACACAGAACTTCGCTTGGAAATTAAGCCTGACTAATTGAGCTCTGCCTGAACTTTCTTCCCCTGAATCCTTAAACAACCTGCCAAGCGAGCGTTCTTCCTTAACAGCAGTCAAGGTAAAAGGTATTTTTAGCCGAGAAAACCAGCGCTGGAACTTTACAAAGCAGAAGGTCGGGTACACCAAACACTGCTTTTATCGCCTCGGCGTGATTTATTTCTATGGGCTCTCCTTTACCCACCCCTTCCCCGGGGCTCCCTGGTGCTGTGGAGGGAGCCACCATCAAACACCTCCCTTGGGACCAGCCCCGGAGGGCAGGGGGCTTCGCGGCCTTCCTCATCCAAAAAGACAGAGAAAGAAAAGGGGAGGAAAAAATGTTTCTCCTTCCCAAAAGGCTCAGCAGAGCGCAGGGACGCCGGGATCCGGGTGCTGCGGGACCGAGGGCAGCCTCTGCGCCCCAGCACCCGACACGGGTTAAATGTTGCGGTCAGCAACGCCGCACCGAAGAGCTCAGCCCAAGCTGGGCACCGAGCCCTCCTGCCCTCGCCGAGCAGCTCCGGCTGCCGCCGCCAGCACCCACGGCAGCTCTTCCCAGGGTTATTACTGGGAGAAATTAGCGTGGGATAAAACGAAGGTGTCTTAGCGAAACGGCCAACAGCAGCCGTGCGCAGCAGCGCTGGGAAGACTGGGACATGCCAAAGTGAAACCTGCTGTGCCGGCCGGTAACTGTCTGGGCAGAAAACTGCTCCTCCCTGCTAGCTAAAACTGCCTCCCGCTTCCACAGGCAGGTTCCCAGCTCGGCTGCAGCCGACACGGCCGCTTTCTGCCTGCTGCTGCCTCCCACGCGCTGCCGTCGCTGCCGCTGTGCCGGCACGCCGCCCACGGCGCTGCACCGGCGGCCAGATCAGGGCCGTGATCTGGCTGGAAAAAAGCAAAGATGCTGGTTTTTTTGCCCATGGTATTTTTTTTTTTTTAGGCTGGCAAGGGTTCGTGCTGCGGCGCCGTGGCCAGGGCAGGAAGGGGAATACGTTAAACCGCGCTCGCAGCCGAGTGTGGGGCAGCCCGTGGCCGCACGTTCCCATGCTCCCAGCAGCAGGTCCAGCATCGGGAGTCGCATTCCTTCCGCGCCTTCCTCGCTGCCTTCAATGGGGCAGCTCAGCCTCCGAGCCACCGACCCGCAGCCGCGGTCTTTGGTGCTGGGGGGGGGTCAGGTGCCCGCGGGGTTGTATCACCCCTGAGAGGCATTTGGGGACACTGGTGGGGTCTCCACGGGAGCCTGGATACCTGTCCCTGTCCCCGGTTGAAGGGACCCGGCTGGACCCGCGCTGGATGCTCCAGCACTGCACCGCTCCGGTGAACATCCCCTAGAAAATGCACCAAAGCAGCCTGCAAAGTAGGGTGTTTCAGGGAAAAGCCGTCGGCGTGGCTTTCCGTCGCAGCGAGTGGAGCCTGGGGCTGCGTCCTGCCTGCGCCCCTGCCGGTGTCCTGCCGGCAAGTGTGGGCAGCTGGGGCTGGGCCTTTGGGTTCGAGCATCCCAAAGTTATTGGTTTGCTCAAAGTCCGAGTCCAGAGCCGCGCCGTGCCAAGGGGACACATCTTTGCAGCAAGCCAACACGCCGCCCCATATCCAGACCAGATGGACAGTCAGAGCCTGGACCGGCACAGTCCGTAGGGCACCGAAAACCCCCGGGGTACAATTGTGAATGTGCCCCACGCTGACGCTGCTGCCCAGGCTGTCCAGAGAGATTTGGCTGGAGAAGCAGCTGTGGGGATGAAGCCACGTTCAGCAGCGCCGCCTCCGAGCCCTGCCATCTCCAAGCCCGTCTCCGTGCCGAAAACCAGCCCGTCCTGTTTGCGTTCCTGGACGGGAGCCGGCCGGGCTGCAGGGCGTGGAGGGCGGCTGCAGGAGCGCCGGGCCGGGCTGCTGAGCCGGCAGCTTGGCGGGGACACGGCGAGTGGGGCGAGCTGCGAGGCAGGCGCAGGCGAGACCGCTCTGAGTCACCCTGCAGCCCTGGCCCTCGGCATCCCCAGCCGTCAGCCCCTCCGACGGCTGCAGGCTGGCTACAGCCGCTCCGCAGAGCCCAGATTTCAGCTGCGGCACCAATAAAAAAGGGCCCATTTGTTTAATGGAGCACAACGCGGGGCAGGGAAGGAGCGTACGGTTATTTTGGGCCACAGCCAAGGCACAGCTAAGTTAAGGAAGACACAGCTTCCCACCTGGCAGCCGCAGGAGGGCACGGAGCGGGAGCCAGACCTGGGAGCTGGCAGCTCGGCCGAGGTCCCCGCGGCGCCGGCAGCCCCCCAGGCGTCACGGCACCGCGGCGCGGCACCGGGCTCAGCTGTCCTGAAGCATGGGATGGTCCTTCCCAGGCCCGTCCATCGCCTCCGGGCGCTCGTGTGAGCAGAAGGACTTCTGGGCTGACACAGAAACGCAGCAATCAAGAAAAGGGATATTTCTACCATATCAGGGTATTCCTAAAAAAAAAAAATAAATCACAGCGTGCTGCATCTTTAGCTGTAACGATATTGCAGCTGGCTCGCTCCTGGTTATGCTGAGCGCTGCAAACCCCAGCCCCCAAGAAGTCACCAGCTTTATGAGTTAGAAAAGACCCTCTATCCTAAACCCAGCTCCCCACACGCCTGTCCTGCAGCTCTTCCTCCCACCGCCAGCGATTTCTAATAGAGATTGGTGTTAAACCGACCGGGGACCTTTGTCCTGCCGCCCACGCGCCCGTTTGCTGGGCATGCACATGGTTCTGCCACCCGCAGCACGTCCCCAGCCTCCCCACGTGAGGGACACCTGCCCCGAGCACGACCCAGCGCTTGCACTTGGGTTTTCTCACTTGTCCCTGCAGATGCGTTTAAAATAAAAACGAGCCGGGCTCGGGTTGTGCTGGTGCCGGTGCCAAGCCCGTCCCGGGAGCACCCTGCGCAGGCAGCACGTGGCCGTGGCTGTTTGCACATGGGGCAGGGCCCCCAGCTCCCCTCGCCCCGCCGCCTTCTCCCTGCTGGCTTCTCCCTGCCAGCTTCGGTTCCGGGAGGAGCAGGGCCCTGCAGGACCCCTGGGGAGGGAGGAGAGGTCCCCGGGGGGGTCTGCACCCCAAATCCTCTTCCCGTGGGTGCCCCCGCAGCAATGCATGCCCGGGGACTCCAAGCTGTCCCCGTCCCCTGTGCATGGCCCAGAGCAGGCAGGGGGTCTGCGGGGCCCTGGACCCTTGATGTGCCCCCCAGCAGCAGCCAGTGATGGGGCACAGAGGGCTCCTTGCTTCGGAGCAAGGAGAGATGTTGCACCCAAGGGTGACTTTGCAGCGCGGCGTGCGGTATCACGGACTCCGTGCTCCGTGCAGAGGACAGAGCCCATGGGACCGGCCATGGGGACAGGGGTCTCTCAGCTGGGGGAGCTGTGGGGTCTGGGATGGGGGGGAAGAGCCACCCATGGGACCTGCAAACCCCCATGCAGCCAGTCATATCCGCACAGAGCACTCCTGGGGAGAAGGCGTTGCTCTGCTTTTTGTGTTTCTGGGCATTTCCCTAATTCTTTGCTCAGGCGGAGCCAGGTTTCGAGGTCAACCTGCCTCCCACCCGGAGGAGGAGAGAGGGGAGAGGAATCCAGCGCTTGCCCCCTGGAGACAGGGGGGAAGAGATCCCAGAGACCCTGTGCTTGCCACCGGGGTGGTGGGTTGGAGGCAGCCACAGTCCTTACACAAAACAAGCACCAGAAGTGCCTGGAGGTGTTATTCCGCACCGATTTTAGCTCTTCCTCAAGAGGCAGAAATACCCCTGTGAGGAAATACAATTCCCTGCAGCAGGCAGGGAGGAGCAGAGCCATCCTTCTCCCGGAGCATCCCACACAGGCAGCAGCTGGACCCCATGTCCCTTGGCCGGGCTGTGGCATCGCTCGCTGCATCGGCGTTATCCCCAGCTCGCCGGCGAGCCTTCCTGCCGGGCACCGACACGGGGATTAAAGCGGCTGTGATTCACCCCCATGGCAGCCTCTGAGGGCCACCGGCTCCTCTCGCCAGGGACAAAACCCCTGCAGAGGCATCGGGGAGGGCCGGGAACCAGCAAGGGGAATCTCCAAACCATCTGGCATGGGGCAAACTGCGGGATTTCCATGGATTTCTGGGCAGGGGGGGATGCACAGGAGCAGCAGCTCCCATGCAGCAAACCCTACGAGCGCATGGAAGGCATCGCGTCCTGCAGCAGCCTGATGTCAGTCTTGGGCAATTAGCCGGAGCCATTAAAGCTGATGCTGTCAGTCCCTAATGAGGTATGTATTTCCAGAAGGTGAGCATGGCACACGCACCAAGTCTCCGGGCGCTGGCAGCGAGCCCCAGAGGACATCGGCTTCAGCCAACGTGCAGGTCCCGGGCGCTCTCGGACCACACGCACTTGACCGTACCTGCTGCGGCAGCACGTCACCCGGGCAAAGAAATACAAGAAAAGCAAGATCAAACACACCAAAAGCAGGTCACAGAATTGCCTCTGCTGCAGCTGGGCAAGGCAACTACTCATTAGGGTGATTACAGGCAGGTGAACTACCCTGGCTCTCTGCGTACGAGCGGCGTGGGCTGCCTGACCTGCGCAGGTCTCTGCAGCCCAAACAAGCCCCGGGGCTGTTGTGGCACGTTCAGCTCCGTCCAGCAGCTCCGGAGGTTTCCTCACTGCTCCGGCCCGTCCCAGTCCCCCGCCCCGCAAAGGGTCTCGCCACCCAACCAGCGCGGAGCCTCCAAATCCCGGTGGTTGCAGCACCCCCCGGGCAGGGTCACGGTGCGTCCTCGGGGTGCCAGGGAGGGACGGGGTGCTTCCTCAGCAGGGCCGCTGCCTGCGCGAGGCCGTGGCCGGTGTATGGCCGGGGGGATTGAGGCACAAAGACCATCACCTCCGTGGATGGTGCGGGGGGAGAAGGGGGCTGAACCTCATCCAGGGCTGCTGGCGAGGCTGGCACAGGAGCACACAGAGCTTCTGCTCAGAAGAGCACCGTGGGTTTGGTTGTCCGTCGCACACATTCATTAATGCATCAGTCCCAAAAGTGCAATTTCTGGGAAAAGTTTCTAAGAGATCCCAAGTGTCCTCAGCTCCTGCTGGGGCGGTGCAACCACTGGCTGGCCACCCTTCCCTCCTGGTTCCCGCGACAGTAGTCCTCTCATCCACCAGTCAAGCGTGGACGTGTCCTGCCACCTTAGACCAGAGATGCTCAACCCGTAGCCTGGTAGCAAGACCTCCGACACCTCCCCCCGCAGTGGGTTTGACCCGGCGTGCTTCGTTGTCCGCGTTGCATCACTCATTGACTGTCCTGGCGTTAACGTCCCGTGGGGTCCCCGCGGCTGGTGCTTTAGATAAAGAGACAAACGAGCAGAGAGCCGCAGGGCTGCCGGCTCCGATAAGGCGCTGCGGGACATGCGGTCCCCGGGCCGTGGTGGAGGTCCTGTTCATGGCGGAGGTCCTGTTCGTGGTGGTGGTCCCGTTTAGTGGCAAGAGTGGGGCTGCCCACTCTGATCATGGGGCATGGGTTGCCAGGGCAGGGGGGGACATGTGGGGACACCCTGCCGCAACACAGCTGCCGTAACCACAAACACCACTGAAGATAGACTTCGGAGGACCACAGGAAGAATCAGACCGAGACACTACTTTCCTGGCTGAAAAACCATAATAAAAATGCACCAAAAATAGTGGCAGTTTGCGCAGCCTGCAGTGAGGGGCCAGACTTTGGTGACAAAGGGCCACGACAAAGAGCCACCCTGTTGCTCGAGCCACCAGCCCTCTCCACGCGGCAGGGACCTGGCTGGACCAAGGATGTCCCCATCCCCACGGCACCCACTTGGCAGCCTGGGCAGCCCCTGCCTGTGAAAAGAAGAGGGGAAAAAAGGGATTTGTGTTCGCCGTGGGCGCGCTGCACACACCAACCGCCGCCTGTGAATCGCTCTGAGCGCCTCCGATGAAAGAGCCGAAGAACAAAGTGTAATTACCGTAGCGCCTGCAACGCGGGTGGCGACGTGGGGAACGGCACCCGCTCCGCACTGGGAGCCGCTGCCAGCCCTGCGAGGCCGCCTCCGCGGGCTCTCACCCCCTCCTTCAGGCGGGGATCCCTCCCACCGAGGCTCCTCACGGGCCTGCGACCCCTTCCCGAAGGAAATCCCCTTTTACTCAGTCTTCAGGGGAGCCCTTTGGTTCACAGCTCACCCTCTTCCAGCCGCTTAGACACAAGCCCCCTCCCCATCTCCTGAGCATCGCTCCGCCGCTCCATGTTGACAGCTCCCGCTGTGCCCTGGGACCCAGCCGGGAGACCGAAAGAGCCAGACCCAATTTGGGGACCCACATGCCAAGCTGTCACCCTGAAGTCACCCTCCCGCCGCCCCGGGGTGCCTCAGCGGCAGAGACACGGCGTTCCATCGGAGCAGCTCTCCTCCAAGCCACCGCTCGCGAGCCCACCCTGCTGCGGCCCCTGGCAACGGCCAGGCCCAAAAACAAATGAAAAATTGTGAAAAGTCAGTATTTGCCCAGCTCCCAGCCCAGCTGCGGGGAAGGAGGGAGCTGCACAGTGCAAACAGTAACACCGGCGCTAGGAATCGCTTTATTTGGATGTATTCAAGTGGGGTAATCATTACACCGGTAACTGCAAATCAACCAGAGAAAACTGTCTCTTGCCTGCAGACTGCTCCTGAGCAGAAAAAGAGGCGAAAATCCTCAAATTAATTAAAAAGCCCTGGCAGCTCCCATTATGAAAATAAAACCAGCCCAGCTTGCCGCTACCGCTCCGGACTGGTCTCTGCAAGCATCCCCGGCTCTCCCGGGGCTGCAGGACGGGGCTGATCTGCCAGCCTGCTTCGGGATGAGGGAAACTTCCAGCAGCAGGGACCTGTAGGAGCAGTGTTTGATTTCCTTAGAAATGTATATTATTTAAAAAAAAAACCCTTTACACCGTTCATTAAAAAAAAAAAAAAAAAAAAAAAGGTATTTTAAACGGCTCTGCAGAACTGAATAAAAAATAAATTACCTTTGTTGCAAATTTATGTTAAGGGGTTGGCCTGAAAGCAGGCAGAGCAGAGGGCTTGCTGGTGGAAAATAAGGGAATGTTAGGTCTCCCCGTATGCCGGTTTACTGAGTTGTGCAATGCTAGAAATACTAAAATTCAGTTTAATGAGCGCTAATTTGCCGTCGGTTTGCAGCCACCCTGTTTGCAAGTGCTCTGCAGGGATGCAGCGGCCGGGAACCACAGAATCACCGAGGTTGGAAGGGAGCTTTAAGATCATCGAGTCCAACCATTAACCTGACACTGCCCAAACTGGGAGAGCATCCTCCATCCTCCAAGCAAGCACCTGGAGAGGGCAGGGGGGGACAGGCCCTCACATCCCCTGGCACATCCGCAGCAAGCCAGGGCAGCTCCTCAGCCCCTCGGCAGGTGCCACGGTGTCACCACACGTCGCCGGTGTCACGGGAGAAGTCGGTAGCCCCCGGCTCTGCTCCTGCCCCGCGGGACATTGCTGGTCCATGATGCCGGGCAGGAAGCAGCTGGTGTCAGATGCCCCAGAGCACGTGTCGCTGCATTTTTCTGCTTCTTTCATCCCCTCTAATTCCTCCTAAAGAGCTTCTGGGCTGGGGGGCAGAGAGGCCCCGGGGCTGCAGCCGCTCCCTGTGCCGGAGGACAGGTTTGGTGGGGAGGTGCCACCAGGAGAGGATGTCCCCACCTCCGTCCCACCCTGCTCCCACTGCTCCTGCAGCTGCTGCCTCCATCCTCTCTGCTTCGAGGTTTCTTACCCTTTATTTTCCTCTGTTTTTGGAGCCCACATCCCCACGACGGGAGCCGGGGGCACCTGCAGCCCCTCGGGGCAGGGGGCTCGGCCTGGCTGCAGCCAGCAGCACCCCATCCCCGCTGCTCCCGCCGGGCTGGCACCGTCCTGGGGTCACCGGCCTCATCCTTCCCCCAAAAAGGCAGGTCAGGCCCCAGCAGTGAGCGCCAGGACAGGCGTTAAAGGTTGAATTTTTCTGTCGCGACATGTTGTGCCTTGGGTAATTTTTTTCTTACCGCAAAACTACTTTT
>VXBH01001546.1:186974-228187 GCA_013400035.1 Rynchops niger | reverse complement strand
AAAAAAGCCCCCCCCCCCCCCCCCCCTATATATATATATATATGTACACATTTATATAAAGCATATACACATAAAAATAAAAGCTTTGGCTTGGGGAGAAGCCTCATTTTTTGGCTCATAACAAACCGGGCCACGGACTCCAAACCAAAAAGCATCAAGCCAGAGCGACAAGTTCAGGCCAAATCTGCTGATTTTTGGCAAAGCGCGGTGCGAGGAGGCCCCGGGAAAGGGCTCTGTCCACAGCGGGGACGGCAGCCCCCAGGGAGGGACACCGGCGCCGGGGGGATGGGGGTGACGGTCCCCATCCCGACACACTGAGCAAAGCCAGGTGAGGGGTGGGTCAGGATTGCTGGGGACAAAGGATGTGGAAAGTAATAAAAAAGGTAAAAAAAAAAATAAATATATAAAAATCTCTCCCCCTGGCCCTCATCTGCCATCCCATAAACCACGGCTGAGGGTGAAAGCTGAGCTTTGAGTGGCATCAGGTGCTCCTGACGATCATCCCACACCAGACAAAAGCAAAGACCAGCTTTTCAACCCCTGACAAATTAGGATAACATAAAATCACCCTTTAAATTCCCTCAGTCCCACACTGACACTTCCCTGAAGGCCCCTCACACGGGGGAACAGCGTGCTCCTGGAGCAAGGGTTGACTGTGCCAGCTCTGGAAGTGGTGAGCCCCTGGCCCAGGTTGCCCAGAGAAGCTGTGGCTGCCCCATCCCTGGAGGGGTTCAAGGCCAGGTTGGACGGGGCTTGGAGCCACCTGGGCTGGTGGGAGGTGTCCCTGCCCAGGGCAGGGGGGGCACTGGGTGGGCTTTAAGGTCCCTTCCCACCCAAACCAGTCTATGATCTACAGAAGACCTGTCCTGCTGTCACCCAACGCTATGGGGACAGCCAGGTTCTTTTCGAGGACCCTTGGTAGATTAGGAGGGGTTGGGAGCAGGGGGTACGGGTCCCACCAGCACCAGGCCGTCCCCACCATGACCCCACCAGCACCCCTCCCACGGAGCAAACACCTGGCAACGCACCAGCTCCAGGAAGCCAAGGAAAATGAAGTAGGATAAGCCAGGAGCATAAGAAAAAGCCGGAATGTTTTAGCAAGGGGCTATCTGAGGAAGAGTCAGGTCTCCAAGTCACCAACCAGCCCTTCCCCCTTTACTGCAACACAGCATTAAAGAGCCAAAATAAAAAATACAAAGAAAAACCACAAATCACAAGCCGTCTGCTTAATTTATGGGGGGGGAAAAAAAAGGAATAAATACCCGTCTGGAGTGGTGTTGGGTTCACTTGATATAAAAGGGAAGGGGGGCATCGCCATGCCGCCCCGCTGTGCCACCACCATGGATGCAGATGGTCTCATTTCTCCTTTTTTCGTTCTACCAGGGCAGCATCTGTATCTCCCCCGAATTTTACAATTCCTGTTCTTTCACGGGAGTATTTATAGCAAGAGAGCAAAGTGCAAACGTAACCGCTCGAGCTTTCGCCATGTCCCTATATATCGCATTTAAAAATAAAGAGTTTACCGAAAATCTATGCCCTAAATGCCATCGGAAGCAGGCAGTTGCGCGGTGCTGGGTTAGCTCTTGATCTCGAGTCTTCCACCTAAAACTGGCGAAGCACCTGCAAAACCCCGACATGGTGTTTTTAATCCCTTCTTGGGATGTGTGAGCAAGTGTGAAATAGATGCCAGCGTAAATCTTGCCCCGGCACTGCAAGGATGTCAAAAGTGTATGGAAGAAGTTGAAAAACGCACTTAACTCGGCTGCAGGGCTGGGACAGAGACACGGCCACAGCCAGGACCTTCTCGACAGAGGCCTGACAAATGCCGGGGCGCTGGTGGGAGCGAGAAACCTGCCAGAAGTGATTTATTAGAAAGCAGAGAGTTAATTCCGCTGCGGACACGGGGTGACGGGTGGGAATGATGGGAGGTGGCCACGCTCCAGCTCAGGGCAGAGTGATGGACCCTGCGGCCGGATCACCAACCAGCACCCCACAGCTGGATCACCGACCAGCACCCCACAGCTGGATCACCGACTGGTGATCAACAGCTGGATCACCAACCAGCACCCCACAGCTGGATCACCGACTGGTGATCAACAGATGGATCACCAACCAGCGCCCCACAGCTGGATCACCGACCAGTGCCCCACAGCTGGATCACTGGCTGGTGACCAACAGATGGATCACCAACCAATGCTCCACAGCTGGATCACCAACCAGTGACCAACAGCTGGATCACCAACCAGCGCCCCACAGCTGGATCACCGATCAGCGCCCCACAGCTGGATTACTGACTGGTGACCAACAGCTGGATCACCAACCAGCACCCCACAGCTGGATCACTGACCGGCGACCAACAGCTGGATCACCAACCAGCATACCAGAGCCCCACAGCTGGACCGATGCCCAGCGCACANCCCAAAGCTGGATCTCTGACTGTTGACCAACAGCTGGATCACCAACCAGCACCTCAAAGCTGGATCACTGACCAGAGCCCCACAGCTGGATCAACGACCAGCGCCCCACAGCTGGATCAACGACCGGCACCTCAAAGCTGGATCACTGACCAGCGCCCCACAGCTGGATCAACAACCGGTGCCCAACATCTGGATCACCGACCAGCGCCCCACAGCTCTAACAAAACCAAACTGCGGGTTGCTGTGGGGACAGCAGCGTGGGAGGAGAAGACAATCCAGGCAATTCCCCCTCCCCGCCCCCCACGTACCTGCCCGCACGCTTCCGAGCACAGCCGCAGCTCTCTCCACAGTTCCAGCCCGGCATACCCCAGCCGATTTTTAACAAGATGTGGTATAAAGTGATAAGACACAAACACAGCAAAAAAAAAAAACCACCAGCAGTGCAGCTCCACATTATTGCTTTTTAAATTGTCACTAGAAAAATACTCTGATTATAAAAATAATAACCAGCAGTCCAACTTTCTGTCAGTCTCGGCTGTCGATTTTTGAACTGCTCGTCAAAGAGGCTTGTTAAACAAATATATAATTTCTCAATATATCTCAATAGTGTGTATATAATTTAATAGAGAAATGACAAATATGCAACGTAAGACAGTAAATTACAAGTGGTTAATAAATTCTGTAAATACCAGTACAGAATAGGCAGTCGTGGCGGAGCGCAACTTCAACCTCTGATCCACCGGCTCCAGGGAAAGACGTTTGCAGCCAGCTGGAGCCTGTAGTATTTTCAATCCCTTCAAAGTTTTCTGTTAATATGCACTGTTTGTATAAATATACTATTAAAGGTGGGTTTTTTATATGTATATACACACACACACACACGCACACAGAGAAAGACTTTTTTATTACACGTGTATATATATATATA
This sequence comes from Rynchops niger, assembly GCA_013400035.1. Taxonomy (NCBI): domain Eukaryota; kingdom Metazoa; phylum Chordata; class Aves; order Charadriiformes; family Laridae; genus Rynchops; species Rynchops niger. Next base: position 224,842 of record VXBH01001546.1, on the reverse strand, counting down.
TGTATAAAATCACTTACTTGATGGAAAAGCCCTCCAATTTTATCCGCGTAACCACAACCTGGATATAATTTGGCATTTTTCCCCTTAAAAAAAAATGAATTTTAAAAAAGAGCCAAATCCTGACTCCCCGCACAAACTGTAACTGGGACTTCGAGTGACGGAGCCATCGAAGCCCGGGCAGTACGCGCCTGCAGCCTTTGATTCTTTTGACAGGGTTGGGTTGTTTTGGTTTTTTTTTTTTTAATGCTAACACTGATTTTTAATAATTAGACATGAAAATGTCGAGAAGCAGAACCGAAGCTGAAGATTCTGCTTTTTCAGCTCCTCTTAAAAAGCCGGAAAAATCGATCCGCGGATCTCTGATTCGTGACACCTGGCGTTTTACACTTAAAAACCCTCTGTCAAGAGAGGCCGGCGTAAGGCGGGCTGCAGGCAGGGCTCCCGGGAGCATTTTTCAAGGTAGCTTTTGCCAGAAAACGCACTTCGAAACGCGCCTGTGCAGAAACCCGCGCTACCAACACAGCTACACCCCCCTCCCCGCACACATAATTTAACAAAAATGTAAAACCAGTGGCGTTCAATCAGGTTTTTTGCCTCTGCTCTGTCAGCAAAGCTCAGGCAACTTTGGTCTCGTTTAACTCGCAAAGTGACGCCGGGTGCCCCATCCTGGGGACGAGGAGACACGGACCCCATTCCCTTGGATAAGAAAGAAGTGAATTCAGGTGCAAACCTCCAAATAAAGGTAGGGAAGAGAAGAAACGCTTTAGAAAGCTGAAGAAATCGTTTACACGCTTGGTAGAAGGGCGGCCGCTCTTGCACAGTGAGGAGCCGGTACCTTAGAGAGGATTTGCCTGCTCACCCGCCGGTGCTGCCCGGGGGGGCTGCGGAGGAGCTGCCGCTCTCCTACAATAAAATACACGTTTTCTTGTCCTTGAAAGGGTTCTCAGAAGCGGGTATGCCCATTAGCAAGGGATCTTTCTTGGCGTGTTCTTCACAGTAGAGCATTAGGTCTGCTGATGCTTTCGACACCTGGATAGACACGGAAGAACAAAAACAGCCATAAAATGGTGTTTCCGCATGGCTGGTAACAGGTTCAAACGTGCGGAGAGCTGCTGATGGGTACAAAGTCCCTGTGTGGGACCTGAGAGACCAACACACTCTCTGGGGGCCCATCTCCTGCTGTCCTGGGCTCGCTCTGGCTTCATCTGCAGGGGGAGAAAAGGACGGAGCCCACGTCTCTGCTTGTGACACCTGGTAAAGTGACGCTCAGCTCCCACACGGCTTCTACAGAAGCCTGAAAATAAACAGGAGGAGGCTCAAAATAACACAGCCGGTTCGTAACGAGGAACTTCTCATCTATAGATGGGAACCGTAAGGAGAAGTGTCCTCTGACGGAGGGCATTGCTGCCCGGCGAACCTGGGCGTCTGCTCGGCTGCCCTTCTGCAGGGCTGGGCCGCCAAACCCGGGGGGCAGTACTGCCGATACCCTTCCCCGGCCAGCTGGAAACAAGCTTGGTTTCTCTTCTATCTAAAGGAATCCACTTTCTGCTACCTCCTTCTTTTTTATAATGTCTCTCCACATTCACCTTCTTGCAGACCAGCACCCAGCCAGTCAAAGGGTGGAACAAAAATCACACAATATGCACGAGACTGGAAACTCATACCCGCCTTCTTTGATTTGCACTTTGTATTTTGGCTTTGGTTCTCCCACGAGCCCTGAAAGCACCGAGCGACCTGAGGATGCAGCTGGTAAGCAGTGACCAGAATTAGATTTCTTCAGGTTTGTGGGGCTGAAATGTAAAGGTCACGCTTCGAGATGGGGAAAACACTGAACCGTGGGTACACACACGCTCCGTCATCTTATCGCCCTACAGCTGGAAGGGGGAAAAAGAGGGGAAAAAAAGGAGGGGGGGAAAACAAATGTGCTCTCACCTTTATTCTTTCTATTGAGGCTTCTGTTCTTAGCTGCTGGACGGTCCTTCGGGCCTGGGCTATGTTGTTGGTGGTGCTAGCTGTTTTCCCAGACATCTTCAGAGAAGCGGCGAAGCTCTGTTTTGAAAGACAGCGAGGTTAGTTTTCCAGAAGGTCGCACAGCACGTCCAACTGCTTTTACACAGAGGCAACCACGACACTCTGCAAAAAGTGCTTTTTTTTTTTATTATTATTATTATTTTGCACAACAGGAGTTGTCAGAGGAGCAGCAGCTCAGCAAACGACGCTTTGCAACCAAAACACCCTCCAGAAAAACCCCGCTGAGCTCCTCTGCATCCCACGGCTTCCCTCGTCCCGGTGTTAATGGGCGATGTGGGTTTATCGACTCCTTGCTTTTCCCAAGTGGAGAGTGGCCACCACCGCACCACACCGCACGCCCAGCCCCGTGCCTGCCGCGAGAGCGGTCAGTCTCTGCGTCCGCTGCTCTGGGACGGGTCCAGCAGGAAGGGACAGTCGCCCAGGGTGGTGCTGGGAGGGAGGAGAGCTGCTGCCTGCGTGCCTGAGCACTGGGGAGAGAATCATGGTTTGGGTTGGAAGGGACCTTAAAGCCCACCCAGTGCCCCCCCTGCCCTGGGCAGGGACACCTCCCACCAGCCCAGGTGGCTCCAAGCCCCGTCCAACCTGGCCTTGAACCCCTCCAGGGATGGGGCAGCCACAGCTTCTCTGGGCACCCTGGGCCAGGCGCTCCCCCCCCTCACAGCCAACAATTCCTGCCTCACATCTCACCTCAGTCTCCCCTCTGCCACTGTAAAACCTCGTCCCATGGCTCCCCTCCCTGCTCCAGAGTCCCTCCCCAGCTTTCCTGGAGCCCCTCGAGGGCCTGGAAGGGGCTGGAAGGTCTCCGCGGAGCCTTCTCTTCTCCAGGCTGAACCCCCCCAGCTCTCTCAGCCTGTCCTCCCAGCAGAGGGGCTCCAGCCCCCCCAGCAGCTCCGGGGCCTCCTCTGGCCCCGCTCCAACACCTCCGTGTCCTTCTGCTGTCGGTGCCCCAGCGCTGGAGGCAGCACTGCGGGGGGGTCTCACAGAGCGGAGCAGAGGGGCACAATCCCCCCCTCGCCCCCCTGCCCACGCTGCTGGGGATGCAGCCCAGGCTGCGGGGGGGTTCTGGGCTGACAGCGCACGTTGCCGAGGCGTGTGGAGCTTCTCACCCACCAGCAATTTCTTCTCCTCAGGGCTGCTCTCCATCCCTTACAGCACGCAACTAAGCATATTTTGGTGGATGTGATGAAGGAACCTTGTTCGGGTCTTTGCTGCAGAGCACCTACAGCAGAGCTGCTCAGGGACAGCAGTGCCAGCACCAGCAAAACCATTCCCTGGTGCTGCCTGTCCTCTTGGCCCTGGCCTGGTTTCAGCGCTGGCAGGCGGGCCATCTTCCCTTCTCATGCAGTCACACACGTGCGATCCTGGTTCGCTCCTCGCTCTTTGGTGGGGTCAGGAACACACCTTCTTCCTTGGTCCAACTCGCAGGGAAGCACGTGGCATCCTGGCACGGGCTGGGCTCCCCTGTGAGCCGGCGGCACGTGATGCCCTTGTGCCACTTGCCAGTCCCGCAGAGGGCTGCAAGTGGGGAGTCAAGCTGCAAAAGCCCTGCTCGGATCACTGCCGGACCGGCGGGCCAAGCCCAGTGGAGAACACCCTGTCTTCTCGCTCCAAACCAACACCCTCTGAACACCGGCCCCGCATTGGGATTGATGCTTTGCATCCCTACGTGGAGAAGGAAAGTCCTGGAGCTGCTGTGTTTTTTTTTTTCCACCACCCCCATTATGACTGCACAGGAGCAGACAGCAGCTGGGAACGCGTCTCTGAACTTTGCCTTCTTGTTTTCCTTTTCCTCTGACCTGTCATAAAGCTGCTGCTGCTGCAGACCTGCATCGCAGCCCGGCCGGGCTGTGTGGCCCATGTGGCCATGCCTCTGCCTTGCTGCAACGGGCTCAGCACAGGGGCAGTAACTGGCCATGAAATGCTCCTCCGCCTGCGAGGAGGAGAGGAGAGGACACGCATCTGAGTGTCCACCTCCATCCCTGGAGATGTTCAAGGCCAGGTTGGACGGGGCTTGGAGCAACCTGGTCTAGTGGGAGGTGTCCCTGCCCTGGGCAGGGGGGTAGGACTAGATGGCCTTTAAGGTCCCTTCCAATCCAAATTATTTTATGATTCTCTGTAAATCAGCACTCTAATCGCATTTACATCGCTCAGGATTTGGAGGTCGTTTAACCTCATGGTGGTCCCTCAGCTCCTTCACCTGTACATAAGTCATACGGCATGCTCGAGCCCGCCCTGGTGTGTCAGACCACCACGAGCTGTCCCTTTGCCCGTGCCCCGTCTCCCCGCAACTCCCTTCCTGCCCTGTGTCCCATCATCCCTGGCCATTCCCCATCCCATGGGCTGCACCTCAACACCCACCTCTGGTGCTGCAGGGGAACGACCCGTGCACGGAGCAGCAGGAGCAGGGAAGGGCTGAGGACCCTGCAGCATTGCCTTCAATAAAATATCCCTATTTGCATCACAGCAGCAAAGAGCTTATTGCTAAATTATTCAGGTACCCCAGAGTTCAAAGAGCGGGTGGTTTAGGACAGTCCTGCCCGGTGAAACTGTCCTTTCTGTGCTGATCCTCGCACGCCATCTCCAGCAAGACCTCCACAAACCCTGCCGTTCGCCTTCCACAGGTCCACGGGAATAATTGGCTCCGTGGTGCTGTGCTTAAATCATTTATTGCATTGCAGGGACTCAAGTCCAACACAGCTACATCTGACCTTTCCCGGCGCCGCATTCAGCCTTTCCTCGAGGCTTCAGGTTTCTCTTGCCTTGGCCTGGGTGCCAGTGCTGTTTTCCCGGCTGGCGCTCCCGCCTGCCCAGCTCACTGGGAACAGCGTTGTTTTGTACCCAGTCCCCGTTTTGGCACAAGCCGTCATTTCCAGGCTGCTCAGCAGGACCCAGGTTTTCAAAATTATTCTCTCCATCGAGCAGAGACCAGCCCCTGGGTTTGGACCTCACTCCCGGTACGTGTCAGGCCAACGCAGCCAAGTGCACCCACAGCAGACGTGGGACACCACAATCACTGCCACACCCCCCCGATTCCCTCCGACAGCAGCTTGGACACCTGCAGTGCTTTCTGCTGGCCCAGAATCGCATGGACCCAGCAGCAAGCATCCCCCATGGCATCCTCAACGTCTTCTGTTCTATCAACCCACTGATCCTCGTTCCCAGGGCACCAAGTGTGCAACCTCTGCAACCACGCGCTCTACTGGTGAGAAGTGCTGCAAGTGGCGTGGCTGACTGGTATTTCATGCTTTGCAGCTCACAGCCGGCTTCTGCTGCTCTTTGCTGGGTGAGAAGCTCCACATAAGCCAGCAACGTGCGCTGTCAGCCCAGAACCCCCCCGCAGCCTGGGCTGCATCCCCAGCAGCGGGGGCAGCAGGGTGAGGGGGGGATTGTGCCCCTCTGCTCCGCTCTGTGAGACCCCCCCGCAGTGCTGCCTCCAGCACTGGGGCACCAACAGCAGAAGGACACGGAGGTGTTGGAGCGGGGCCAGAGGAGGCCCCGGAGCTGCTGGGGGGGCTGGAGCCCCTCTGCTGGGAGGACAGGCTGAGAGAGCTGGGGGGGTTCAGCCTGGAGAAGAGAAGGCTCCGCGGAGACCTTCCAGCCCCTTCCAGTCCCTGAAGGGGATGTTCTTGCTACGGGACTGTCATTTCTAGAAGAAGACCTCCTGCACCAGCAGCAGTTGAGGAAATACCCTGCTTCGGATGGAGAGGGAGTCCACAGGCACCAAGTGGGCAAATACAAAACGGCGTCCTGGCTACGTGGAACCAAAATGGTAGAAGAGGGATTTAAAAGGAATTTCTCATGTTTAGGTAGTGTCATTAAGAAAATAGATCTGAGACTATTGGCTACTTCGGGAAATTTACTCTGCAAAGAATACAGTGAGAAATCGGAAGACCCGACCTTTTGGGGGTTTGGGCTTTGACCAGAATAAATTCACAGGATCGGAGCACACGTTCACCCTGCTCTCCCTGCCTCCTCCTCCGCGCCACCTCCAGAGGGCCCCTGGCCAGAACCTCCGCAGGCCCCTGGGGCCGAGGTGGCCAAGTGACTCGTGGGACAGGCACAGGGGCACCAAATCCAACGGCTTCGCTGCCGCATTGCCCAGAAGGACCTGTAGATGATGGTCACAGCAGCAAAAGCTTCCCCACACCCGACAGGCTCAGACATTCCTGAAAACTGAGAATTCCAACCAAGAACCTCCAAGACAGGCTGTTAGAGCTGATAAATACAGCTGCCGAGTTCAGTAATGAACCCGGTTGGTGTGTTGCAAACTGGCTGGGAGTGCTTTAAAATAATCATTTCTGGAATAACAGGGAGCTGTTTCACACGGACACGAAAGCACGGATCCACTACAAACTGAGCCCAAACTGAAAAACTACGGTGTGAAAAGAAACCCAACACAAAGCAATTAATTTTCATAAAGCAATGCATACATCTCCGAGAAGTAAGATAGTTCAGCATTTGCTGATTCCCCCAATTCTAGTACTTTTCTTTAAAAAAAAAAAAAAGACATAAGGTTAAAAAAAACCCAGTTACTGCAACATTAAAAGATAACCCGTTCTCCTCCCATTTGGCTGGGGCAAGCCAAGGCTGACTTTGCTCGGCCTTCCCTTCCCCACCCCAAGCCACAGCCCCAAAACCCCTTTTTGCCACAGGAGAGGTTTGAGTTTCTCTGGAGTCCCTTCCCATCCTGCACCAATGACCTCGTTAGGAAAGTTTCGGTGCTTATTTTCCCAGCTGGTTCGCTTTGTTAATAAATTAGATGTTTGAAAAAAGAAAAAAAAAACAAAACAAAACAAAAAAAAAACACCCAAAAAAACAACCCCAAACCATAACATCTGAAAATTAAATTGCTGTGTTTCCTCATCTTCAAACAAACATAAGCAGCACTACTTTAATAGTCCTCCTAAGATTACTAAATCTCTTCTATGGAGAGATTTACAAACAACTAGGTCATCACCCAATAATACCGTTTTCCCTCCGAGATCCTGGCAACCTACCCTCCTAACGAGCTGCCGCGGCCATCTCGAGCCGCAGGATTTCTCATGGGCTACTCTTGATTTCAGACGACAGCACCAAACTGCAGAAAACTCTGCAGATTTACATCAGCGGCGTACACGATTCTGCAGAACTTGGGGTGTTGGAGCCCGGAGCAGGGTTTTCTAGGATAGGGATGTCCCCAGGGCGTTTCCCAGGAGAATTAAGTCACTCTCTAAAGAAAAGACCACTCAGTCGGGGAGGGCACCGCTCCAATTTCTAGGAAACGAGCCTTCAATGCTGGTGGGCAGCCCCGAGCTGAAAGCAAAGACACGGAAAGGCCAACTCGTCCCACCACTTTTCTCCTCGGGACCTCTCGTATCCCCCAGCACTCACAGTCACGACTATTCATGCTCTACTTAACCGAACAATAAACAAAGATCCAAGGAGTTTTCCAGCTGACGTGGTGTGATCTCGTGCCACTGTAGGCAGGAGGTGAGCGGGGGTCCCCCGCGGCTGTAGGAGCATGCAATGAGTGACAATCCCGGTCCCCTGCAAATGGCAACGCCGAACCAGGGCTTGCCAGCCCTGAGGAGGACGATGGCAGATTCCCCAGCCGCAGAGCAGCCACCGGCACGGCTGCAGCTCACACTTGTCTCTGACTCACAACCTAAAAAGAGACAAAACGATCAGTCCCACCAACAGCCTTCTCCGGCCCCCGTGCCCAAGGCAAAGCCTTGCTGCAGAAAGTAAACACCACCAGCTACGTTTGAGAACAGATGGGGTATGGTTTTTCCAGCCGTGCTGGCTGGTCTAGCGAAACAAGCAAGTTCTCGTGTCCATGTTTCACGCTGGCTAGCGAGGGGCTCGCAGGTTCGCCCCACACCACAACCCTGCCCTTCGGCCCCCCCGCCTGCAAGGCCACTGTGTTTCTCGAGTGAGTTGGGACGATCTTTATTTCCAGTCCCAAGCACGTGGAGCAGCTTTGCCCGTCCCCTTCTCAAGGCAAGGAGCCTGGAGGAGCAGAAGGTGCGGCGAGAGGGACAACTGGAAGGAGAGTTTCCATCGCAGCAGCACGAACCCCGCCGGGACCCACCGACGTCCAGCCCACGGGACACTACGGCACGCACCACCGCGCGCTCGTCCCCACCCCGTGCCATTTGTCACTGTTCATCCCTCCCCTGGCTCCGTCTGAAAGTTGTCAGAAGTGAAAGGAATGATTATGGGCACGGCGCTAATGACGGCGGGAGGGAGGCAGGGAGGCTGCCGGCCCTCCCCAGGCACCGCAGCCTCGCAGAGGCACACGCCGGGTTCAGGCTCTGTAATTAACAGCAGAGGCAACAAACACATGGAGCAAATACGCCAAGGGGAAGGCTTAGCGCATCCTTCGGGGAAAACACCTTTTTGCACAAAAAAATGAGGACTTTGGCTTGTTTAAAAGAGGGTGCCCACCAGCTGCACTTTGCCTTGCAAAGGTTCAACCACCAAGAGCAAAACACGTGACACTTCCAGCACACTTCGCACACTTGCGTTTTTTTCCTTTCTTACAAATAACACCAGAAACACCTACAAACAGGTGGAGCTGGCCTCCTTCCCTAGAAAAACCCTATTTTTCAAGGCCTTGCCCTATTTCTTTCTGCAGGCTTTAGGTAACGAGGTTACAGTGCAGCGGGCTCCGGGAGCGGCAGCCTCAGCAGGTAAGCGGCTGGGCACGGAACCGGAGCTCCCACTGGGATAATTAAACACCAATATATCTTTTTTTACTCTTTTAGATCCAGGATTTACGAACCACCTGCCGAGTGAAATGTAATTAAATCATCCCTGCTAAAGTACACCCGGGCATGGCCCAGCAGCTCTGCCTCGCAAACAGCTCCCAGTTCACTCCAGTTAGGTAAAGTCAGCTCAGACTGCAGCTCCGAAACCTCGTCAGCAGCCGAATAAAGGTTCCAAAGGGTATCTTGTTACTATTTCTTTTGCAGTAGAATAGCTCTTAGGTTGAATAACTCAAATCCGTAGATTTTTTAGTTATTTGAGTAGGTTTTTACAACGAAGGTGGTGAGCCCCTGGCCCAGGGTGCCCAGAGAAGCTGTGGCTGCCCCATCCCTGGAGGGGTTCAAGGCCAGGTTGGACGGGGCTTGGAGCCACCTGGGCTGGTGGGAGGTGTCCCTGCCCAGGGCAGGGGGTGCCACTGGGTGGCCTTTAAGGTCCCTTCCAACCCAAACCATTCTGTGATCTCTAAAGTCAGTAATTTTACTTCTGAAAATTCAGAGAGTACATTTGTTGGGCAGGAGGGTGGCATTTTTATGGTTGGTTTTGCTCTATAAAGCTCCCCGCTCCCCCTAAGACTGAGTCGTGCCATTGCCCAGGGCACAGAGGCCACCTGGGGCTGATTGCCCTGTCCCGGGTGGGGTGACCTCCCCCAACAGGCAGCGCTTTGCAGCCTCTCTGCCCCACGCAAAGACTCCGTCCCACTCCTGATGGTGAGCAGCACCTCTCTCCCACCTTGGCACTTATCTGGTAGACCTTCCAAGGAGCCACCTCCACGCAGCCGGGCATCAGTCTGCTTCAGGGTGAACAGGCACCGCAAGAGGCAAGCCTCTCCTCCTCCCCCCACCTGGTTAAGCAGGACACTGTGTTTGTGGGGAGGAGCAAGAAGGCAGCGAGCGGAAGAGGGACTGCAAGCAGCATGGAGAGGAACCAGCAGCTACAGTCAGAGAACCATCTAGGTTGGAAAACACCTTTAAGACCACTGAGTCCAACCATAAACCTAACACTGCCAAGTCAAGGTCAGTCCTCGTTGGAGCAGGGAAGAGGTGCAATGGCCCCTGGAGGGGCCGTGTAAGGAAGGGGTGATGCCAGAGCCCCTCTCCAGAACCCAGGATGGCTGTGGGCTATGAGCACCACCACTACGAGCACCAGGCTGTGGGGTGTTTCAGGGTAAGGTTTCCACAGGTTCTCCGAGTGCTACGAGCGGCTCCGCACGTGCCACTTTCCCAGGCGCCTGTGTGGGAGCGTGAAGGCTGGCGGCTGGTCGGGACTTGAATGCTGGTTGTTGGTTTTCCTACGGGGCAGACATGGCTGCTCGGGAGCAGGTTTGTTACGACTTGCAGAACCTAAAAACTATCCGAGTCCAAGCCAAGAGGCCTGACACTGGCATGAAGTGCTGTGGCTGGGTGCAGAAACAACCAACTCTGTTCTGAGGGTGCATCATAGCACAGAATCATAGAATGGTTTGGGTTGAAAGGGACCTTTATAGGCCATCCAGTGCCACCCCCTGCCCTGGGCAGGGACATCTTCAACTACATCAGGTTGCTGAAAGGCCCCTCCAACCTGACCAGGAACGTTTCCAGGGATGGGGCACCTCCCACCTCTCTGGGCAACCTGGGCCAGTGTGTCAACACCCTCCCAGTAAAAAGTTTCTTCCTGATATCTCATCTCAATCTCCCCTCTTTCAGTTTAAAATTGTTGCCCCTCGTCCCATGGCTCCCCTCCCTGCTCCAGAGTCCCTCCACAGCTTTCCTGGAGCCCCTTGAGGGCCTGGAAGGGGCTGGAAGGTCTCCCCGCAGCCTTCTCTTCTCCAGGCTGAACCCCCCCAGCTCTCTCAGCCTGTCCTCCCAGCAGAGGGGCTCCAGCCCCCCCAGCAGCTCCGGGGCCTCCTCTGGCCCCGCTCCAACACCTCCGTGTCCTTCTGCTGTCGGTGCCCCAGCGCTGGAGGCAGCACTGCGGGGGGGTCTCACAGAGTGGAGCAGAGGGGCACAATCCCCCCCTCGCCCCCCTGCCCACGCTGCTGGGGATGCAGCCCAGGCTGCGGGGGGGTTCTGGGCTGCCACCGCACGTTGCCAGCTCACAGCCAGCTTTTCATCATAACCAGGTATTGTCAGCACACAGAAACATGGTTGCACGCAAGCATCAGAAAGTCTCTGTCAGGGTGATATTTCACAGCCTTGATTCTTTTAATGTTTAAGTCCCCGAGGGAAGAATCTGCTGGAGGAATCTCAAAGCGCCCAGGACTACCTTCAGCCAAACCGCTCTCCTCTCTGCACTGGGGGACGGCACTTGCTGCAAGCATTTGGCGTCCCAGAGAGCTCCAACGCGTGCCCCCAGGATCCTGCACGCCCCGGCACGCAGCGGCACCTTCCCATCACCACCCGGAGAAGGGGCTGCCGGCTCCCACGGTCGGCTGGGAGACCGTGCCGAGGTCGAGCATCCCAGTGCAGGGCTCCGGCTGCTCCTGTCCTCCCACACGGCGGGGGTGGGGGATCCCCAGGCCCCTTCCCCAACACCATCTTCTCTTTGCTGCACAGCGGGGCCCGGCACAGGCTTTTTGCGGGGCTGACCCAGGGCGAGGGTGGGAGAGGCACAGAGTCCCCGACGGCAGCAAGGTGCATCCAGGGGATGCCTCTGCCCACCTGAAACCCGAATTATCTTCCGGGGTGCTGCTTCTCCCCCAGCATTGACCACACAGAGTCGCAGCGCCCAGAGGAGGTGCCCCGGGTTGTCAGGACAGGCAGGAGGCCCCAGGGTTTTATAACTGGGAAGCCAGGGTGCGTACGGAGTGTGGAAAAGAGAGTGGAAGGGTCGGTACGGAGGAAGCGCGGGGTGAGGAGCCCTGATCTATTGCACCCAACAGATACAGCCCGGCCTGTGACGATTCCTGCCTGCCCGGCACTCTCTTTATCACATCCACACCTTCAAAGTAAATCCTAAAAAGTTATCCACACTGATCTTCCAGAAACTGTCCCAGATGAAACCCTAATTAGAGAGCACGGGAACCAGCAGGGCACATTCGACACTCCTCCTGCTCCAACCGGTTGCTCTACTCGAGGAAGGAAACAGTCCCTCCAGCCAAACAGCCCCTCTCGCGCCTGCGCAGGGTGATCCCAGCGTGGCAAAGCTGCACCTCAGCCAGCACCTTGCTCTGGTTATGCACCCGACCTGGTTTTTCCAGCGGTGGGTGCAGCCGAAGGGAAAGCCCAGGGCGGCTGGCAGAGCTCCTGCCGCCCCGGTGCCGGCGCGGGGCTGTGCTGACACCCAGTGGAAACCACGGTGAGACATCTGGCGGAGGGAAACGCCGCCGCTGAAATCTTTTCCTGCTGCTACGCTAATAAATAGAATGGAAAATAAAACCTGGTTAGCAGGAAAGCATCGGAGCCCTGCCTTCAGCAAGAAAAGAGAATTGAGTAGTAAAATGAAATAGGGATTAGAGACGCATTTCTCTCTTTGTGATACTTAAACCGCAGCTGACAAAAGGAGAGACGAGGTGGTGCGATAACGCCAGAGCTTACCAGGACTCGGAGACACGCGTGCGCTTTGCAGTACTGAGCGCAGCGCCCGCGATGCAAACTTCCTGGGGAAAACAGGGGCCGTGGTTGCCCACAAGCTCCCCCCGGCTCTGGGGGTACCACAGGAGCTGCGGGCAGCCCCCTGCTCTCTTGATCTCCCTGGATAGCTTTCGGCAGCACTGCTGGAGATCCAGATGTGGTGCCTGCACCAGCTGCCAGCACTGGGCACCAGTGGCCAGGGGAAGGTTTCTACTCCTGCCTCCGCAGCTACCACGAACCAAACTCCCAGTAGCAGTGGCAACAGCGATGGCTAGCTGGTCCCTGGCCAGGTGAGAAGGACTTGACTTTTAAATAGTTATCACGGAAGATTTACAATCGCGGCACAAATGTTTTGTACACCCTAGAAGAAGTTTGGGTTTGGTAAAAGAAAACAAGATCCTTCCCAAACGAAACCAACTCCTTTGCATATTCAAGGATGACACTATTACCAGGCACAGAGAAAAGCCGAAGCATCTGGCAGCTGCACCACCTGCGCACAGTGTTTTTGGCGAAGGACGTGGATGCTTTGGGATGCAGACCCTGCACAGCCCCACTGCTGAAGGGATCAGGGAAAGTCAGGCACCCCACGAAACCCAACTTCTGTTTTGCTGGGCACAGAAGATTGTGTTTTGCACAGAAGTCGCTCGGTCTTTTCTATAGTCTGCACAAGTACAGATCTTACACACGACGTGAGCCTGAAGCAAACACAGAGACGGGGTTTTACACGTCAGAGGTATAAAAGCGAGGTGCAAGCGGGAGACCGGAGCGCTCAGCTCTGCTCAGTCTGTTTGCCTCTCATTTGGATTACAGTATATATTAGCAGATTTCAAAACCACTTTTACAGCAGAAAATATACAGTACAACAAACTCTATTCCCATCTGATACACCTCCTTTCCCCAGAGGCGAGCGGCCCCTCGGTGCACATGGAGAATAAAAGCTGCTTAAAGCGCGGGAGACCGGTTTGTGACGTTTGCTTCTTCAGAGAATTTACACTTGAGAATATTTAGAGATTTTACAGTCGAGATCTTTTTTTAAATTATAAACAATGCTGCCGGTGTCTTAATTAGTCTTTTTAAAACATGAAAATCCCAAATAATGTGAAATGAAAGAAAACAGACAACTTCTAAGATCTTCAACTGGATTTAGCGTTATGGGTATTTAATTAAGGCTGTGTTCCTTCATAACCTCCACTGCAGAAGTTATCCCAGTAACATCCCGCTGATCAAAACTGGGCTATAGCTACGTTTGATTTTCAAAGTCAGCCTCCATCCATGTGATTCTGCCAAACCCAATTTACTTGTTGGGAAACAAGTAGCAGAAAAACTGGCTTTTGTTTTCCTCTGCATTTTTTCTGACTTAACTTTTTGTATCTTTAGTACAAACGAAAGCCATGAAAACTGACTTCTAGATCAAGGCTACTTTGAAAAAACATCTGAGCAGTATTGTTTTAAAGACATTGGCCTGAAGTCGTTAGTGAAGACAACCTGCCCCCAACCAAGTGCGGTGCAGTTTCCTCACAGAAGGGCCCTGTTTCTCCCCACAGGGCACTACCCAGCTAACTCACACCAGAAAGAGACATACACAAGCTACAAACAGACACTTGCAAAGAGATATTTCGTTGTATTAAAATCAGTTCATCTTACAGCATGTAAAGCAGGAGCGGTCCTTGATTAAAGCGCCAGCCTGGGAGTCACGAGATCCAGCTTGGCCTCAGGCTACGTGACCTTCAGCAAATTCTTTAGTCTGAAAGAGAGATAAAGCCGAGGACGCCGGTGGGAGATGCTCTGTGAGGAGCTCTGTGGTTCGGAGCTCAAACTCACTAACAGGGTGCAAAGTATTTCACAAGCTTCTTGGTTCCATGAATTTATCAAAGTACCTATTGTAAGGAAGGGGCAAATACAGGAAGAGGAATGTGCATTCCGAGATAGTCAAACAAAATACACGTAATACAGCAAATACAGGAATTACGAAGACTTCCACGCTGCCCCTCGCTAACGGCTGTAGTAATCAAGGAAAACTCTAATTTCCGTGGAAGCAGCAGCCCATTCCAAACAGCGTTTCTGCCCCCCAGTATTCAATGGGAAGGCAGTCAGGTAGCCAAAGAGAGAGGCGAACGAGTGTCACAAACCACTGCTGCTAACACCTCAGAGAGCGGGCAGCAGCCAGCGATGCACCGAGCCGCAAGCATGCAGCCCGTGCCGTCCTTGTGGCAACTCCTCCATAAAGCTGCCGAGTATTTTGTATTTGTTCCACTCCAGAATAAAATTAAAACCACTGGGGTTTGGGACCTGTCATGCTGCTTTATATTTTGCATGAAAGAAAGGAACAAGCGTGTACTGGAAACTCACCTACATAGGCAGTCTTGCCACCTGTCCGCCTTGCTTTGATTTTATCGGTGTAATGGTCCTGAAACAGAGTAAAATAAAAACTTTAAGTACTTCATAGTGCAAGAAAGCCAAAGCTAAGAAGCGTTAGCACTCGTGGTTTAATTCTAGCCACAAAAACTATAATATTTTGAGATTGGCCTCACTGAAAAATCTACCCCAAACCTTTCTTACGGCCAGCTCCCCTATTTCCCTTCCCAAGGACATGGTTATGGGTGGCCAGTTCCCTCTGGCCACCTCCCAGACGCGAAGCCGACAACTTTCTGCATCCTTTTTGACTCCTCATTGCCACACCAGCTCCTCTTGAAGCCCACACTCCCGAGGCAGAGAGATCCCAGCCAGAGCTACGGCAGATGAGGTTTAGAGGCAGCTGTTAGAAAAGCTACCGGCTTTACAATGAGTTAAACCACTGGGGGTAAAGCCCGTCTCACGTTTACATTAAGTGCCAACCAGCGTAGCCTGTGCGGGCACTTTGCCTCCTGTAGACTCCTCTGAGCTGTAAGGCTCCACTGATGGTATTCTAGCAGCTGCACTTAAACCACAGGAGAAACAAACCCGAGAGCCCACGTTGCCCGCGGAGGCCTATACACACCCAGAAAAAAATCCTGGAATTTGATCGATCCTAAAACGTCCACGTTCCCGCACCAGATGCTGCTCACTGTTGCAAGACTGGCAAATCCGGAGCACGCTGTATTTAACACCCTTCTCAAACTTTCACTGTATTAAACGCTAATTTTAAACGAAAACTGCACCACGACGACAGCTCAATGAGGGCAGCAATTTTCTAGGAGTTTTGGTCACGAATTGTAGTGGGCGCCTGATATGCACGACTCAGCGCCGCGAAGAACAGAAACCAGTGACTGAAGAACACAAAGGTTCATTTGTTTAAAAACATCTCTCTGTAATACAAACACAAACCAAGTTGGCTGCCTTGATGCTATGGATAAAATGTTAAAACCCACAAGGTGACATGCCCTCTGTGACAGCTAGACGGGGGACTTTATTTACGAATAAAGTTGTCTTTATTCGCGTTGCTTTGCTGTTGCATGAAGCCTAAGGGCGAGCACATTCAGTGCAATACGCACATGGGTGTGCAAACACACGCGTGAAGTTCTAAACCAGCAACTAATAATCTAACATTGACTGGTAATTGCTATGTTAACCTTCCCTGTAATTTATAACGCGTGTTTATATACTTCTGTATCCCTGTAGAGACACCCACTGTCAAATTTGTGCAAAACACGGATTATACACACCGGGCGTTAACTAAACTGGCGAAGCAGCTGGGGCACAGCGAACTCATTAACCAGGGCACGGCAGGATCCAGAATCGCCACTGACACTTTTTGGAAGAAAAACAACCCGCGTTTGCCAACTGGCCGGCCCAATAACGCAATTAGCTACGAGATTTCCCAGCCCTGCTATGCATGAAATGCAGAGCCAATTCCCGGCACACTAAACCCCGAGTGATGCCGAGGGTAGAGGCGAGCGGTTGTTGCCTTTTGGCTGGTAGCACGGAGCGGCCACGAAAGGCTTTGGCAAAGGGGATTTTTGCAGCATGCGGCCCCCAGCCCTCCCCAGGCAGTAATGATGGGGCCGGAGGAGCCCGAGCAATCCAGTTCCCCCATTCCAAGGAAACAAGGGGAAAACCAGCCCAGAGCGTTCGCAAGGGATGGTCCTCATCAAGGCAGAGAGATGCCGCCTGCCGTGGGCTGGCAGCACGGGCAGTGGCCCCTTCATAAATCACACACCGCTTCCCGTGTTGGAAACGGCATCCAAATTTTAAGAGCTGCTGTTAAAATCATTGTATGGAGTAGGAAAATAAATTGCATTGGAAACGAGACTGCCCGCTCGCAGCCAGCCCTTGCTGTCCCAGTGCCAAGGCTCGGGTTTTTCGCATACAGCGAGGAAATAAAAATAAATGCAACGCGTCACCCTCTGTCACATACATGTGGCAGCTGTACTGCGCGAAAATACCGAGTTTTAGTGGAAAAGCTTCTGCTTTGCTTATCTGTGCAAGTTCTCACTCCGGTCACACCCCTTGAAAATCGTTAAGGAAAAGTAAGAAAAATTTTTATCTCTTGACTTCTGCTTCCTGGTGGAGATCAGAACAATCTTTAAATGCACGTAAAAAATAAACAGGGCTCATAGGGGCCACTTTCCACCCCAGAGCTATAAAGACTCGATATTCCTGCCTAATCAAAGCTCCTATCAAATTAGTCATAAAAACCCACAAACCCAACATGACTAGCATAGTTTGAGGCCAGCGTAATGCTCCCCCTCCGAAAATCTCCGTGCTGCATAGCTGGAGTGTCAGCCTTCAGGGGTCAGGCCATCCTCGGGAAGGAATAAATCAGGGAAGGGCATGTGGGAGAGAGAAATGAGGAAATACGGCTGCAAAACAGGTCCCAGAGTGCCTGGCCCCGGCAGCCAGCTCCGGCTGGATGGAGCAAGCCGGTTTCGCAGGGCGAATCCCTTGGAAGTTTTACAGAAACATAAAGCAGATTCGGCTGGGAAGGAGATGATCCGTCTCCCAAAACCATCAGCGACACTTTCTGTTTATCCCAGCTCCAAGCTTAGACCAAAAAACCTGACTTCTTTTTTTTGGCTTGAATCTAGAAAATACAACTGAAAACGTATACGGGGATCTGCTCAATCTTATTCACAGCAACAACTGACAAAACAAAGTATTTTACTTACAACAGCACCAACTTCTACATTTTTAGGGCAGGGACCCCGGTGGTTTAACACCCACGCTCCAGACAGCTGCAAAACCAAGCAACGGGAGAACATAACACCTTCCTTACAAGAGTAAGGTGACGCACGAAAACAAGAGTTTGGCCGAAAGATTATGGCTTTTCATTAATGAAAATAACGAGCTCTTTCCGTTTAATCTCTCATTTCTGAGGCTTTTTGTTGCACTTGCTTAACTTCTTCCTCCACAGCACAGACGGACCCTTTTCCTGGCGAACGAAGTTGGAGATGGCTTTTGGAATTATTTTTGATTCAGAAGCAAAAGCTTCCTGGGCTTCTGCAGAACTGCTACAAACTGCAAATTCAAATTTCAGGTTGGTTTATGTTCCCCTCGAGGATTTCCTACAATGGTGTCGCTTTCCAGAGAGGAAAACTTCTTGCCAGCTGTGCTGGTGGCATTTAATAAGGACAACTGAAAAGCGGGTTCGACAAGGGAGAGGAAGATCATTAGAGGCAGATTTTGAAAACATATGGAAATCCGCACCATATCACGGCACAGGATCCTTCACAAGAATTTTGTTTTTCTAACGCAAACTGTGACGAACCGCCCTGGGACAGAATTTCTTGTGCTTCACTGTGACATGGCAGCACACAAAAACTAGCGTAAATGCCTTTGGTATCTGATGGATTTTGTTTTTAAAAACGGAAAGGAAACTTTCTTCTGGAAATACTCTGGCTATTCATCGAGATGATTAATGACACGGCAAGGAAACGGTTTTTCTTTCATTAACTGAAAAGGTACACACAGATACATCAAGTCTCTCGGAACTGCACACTGCATCAGTTGCTGAGAAAATTTAAGCCCAAAGACCTAACAACAGAGGACAGAAACCTAAACATCTCCAATTAGGGATGGACAGCACAGGAAAGGCCTTTGTGGAGACAAAATTCCTCCATTACAATAAATTTTAAATTAAAGCTGACATTCATAAGCAATTAGAACGCCTGTTTCTAGCCGAATAAGCCCTCTTCTCCGCAGGGCCACCGTTACACCCTGCTGTCACCCCAAGTCCTGGCTCCAGAGCTCTCCAGCCGGACCCGCAGCACCAGCTTCCACCACCACCATGGCTTTCCCCGGTTCTCAGCCCGTATTTTCCCTCTCTGACGACATCCCCTCATGGGAACATCCCGCACCTTCCCTTACCCTTCCCTGCTACGGCAGCCGAAGGGCAGCGCTGGGTCCCGTGGCATTACCTGAGCACCAGGGAGGAAACTGGGAGGAAGGGTTTTGGGTTTTTTTTTGGCTCTCCTCAGCTTAAAACACCAGAAAACTTTTTCTCTTCCCCATGGTTAATCCTACACACACCCCTACGAATAACACAGCCACCCACTCCCGTGTGCGTGTAGTGTCGGCTTTTGAATTGTCCCAGCACGGGAAAGGAGTTATTCCGAATATCAGCACCTTGCTGGGGGAGTTTTTGCACAAGGGTAACTGTCATTGCACAAAGATAACTGTCATTTAGAGACCAAAATCAGGCAAAATCTTCCCCATGTGCTCCAACTGCCTCTGCACAAGGAGAGGTCAGGAACAGCGAAGGGTTGATTCAACAGGGCACCACCAGCACCAGCCTGTGCCGCTGCCAGCGCGGCCCGGGCCGGGAACCGGGCTGATCCCTTCCCACCAGGACGCGGATGGGCTTTTCTTGGGAAAGTCAGCACTGAGGGAATCGCTATCAGCATGGCGCGAGAGGGCTGTGAGCAGATGCCGTGTGTCGGCGCGCTGGAGGGAAGCGATAAGAGTTCAGGTCACGCGTATGTCCAAACCCAAAATGTTCCAGAGGGTGATCTGTCCCTCTACGGCCAGTTTGTAAAGACATGGGAGAGGGGATGGGAAGAAAAATGGGGTAAACAAATGCAAGAGCGAGCCTGGCTCCTCCTTCAAGTTGAGCTGTTTAAAAAAGGAGACAACCCCGAGCTGATGCGCAAGTCCCGGGGGAGCCCACACGAGCCAACATGGGCCACCACCCCTCGTGCAGGGCTCGGGACCCACAGCACCCCAAAGCCCGCATCCCGNTTTTTTTTTTTTTTCTTCACTCTCCAATTCCATCACATGCCAAGATGCTGATACGGACACAGGAAGCTGACTATAAACACATTGCCTGCTTTACCAAATATTCAAAGGAACGCAACTAAAAATATACACTGGATGGTGTCCCTGAACATCTCAGAGCTATGAAACGCCCCTGCTGGCAGGCTGCGCTGCCCAGGGGGGTCCGGAGCTCACGGACACGGGGTGCACTGTACCCCAGGTCTCCGTTTTAAGGACCTTCTCCTCCCCATGGACACACAGTTGGAAGGGGATCGAGCTGCTCTGCAATAACGAGCGCTATATCGCGACAAATAGGAATGCCAGATCCTCCAAGCTGCCCCTCCAGGGTACAGATGTACCCCCACCACCAGCAGCTACCCTCATCGCTCCCCCTCCTTCCTGCTTCTGCCTACCTCCGGAAAACCCCGCGGAGAACCCTCAGTCACTGTGAGGACTTTTGTCACCATCTCTGCTCTTTCTGCTACTTCTCATTAATCCTTGCAAAACACAGAGTGAAAACTTTTTACACACAACATCAGTATTTTCTCTTCTCCCTCCCTTCCACATTCCTCTGTAGGTTATTGCTGAGAGCAGAAAACGTGATTTCAGAAGAGGCCACAGTGTTGAATGTGGGATGAACATTCAGGTTCAGAAAAAAATGAGTTGTGTAATATTGCAAAATTCAGAAAATAGCTGCGCAATTCCAGCAGTGATTAATGTGGAGCAAATCCCGAGAGCCATCAAACATCTGCAGCTTCAGTTTCCCAAGAAACAGCAAGTCCACAACTCCTTTCAAAATCTGGGGAACTTGCTTTCCGCTTCCACTAAAGCTACGGAAAGTTTCGCTGCCAATTCCTACCTCGGCACGACAAGGGCATTTCTGTACTTGAATACGAGTCCCACGAGCCCTACCCATTCCTATAGTCTTTGGAAGCACAGATGAATTAGCAGCAACACAGTCCTCCCAGGAACACCGCTCCATAGCTTGGCCATGGGTGCAGTAGTGTTTCCCATGCTAACTAAACGCTGGGAAGTGCTCCTCTCCGTCCCCACGAAGCCGGCTCCTGCAGTAACCTCTGCTCCGGCACAGGGGACAAAGCAAAAGGGCTGAGGGTGAGGATTTCGGGAGCTGTACCACGACCTGCTGCAGTAATTTGAATTTGCTTTTGCAACAGAGCCTCATCAAAGGATGATGTGGGGGGGTTCAGGGAGCTGAGCCCGGGAAGGAAGCACATTCCCACCCCGCCGAGCTGTCGTGCACCTTCCACAACATGCTCCGCGTTTCAGCAACATTCGAAGGGACTGTGGAGCCCCCCCTCCATGCTGCTGTCTGCATCCCAGACCTCACCATAGAGAGCTTCTCATGAATCTGCCTCAAACATACCGAGTCTGTTGAGGAACAGAGCCTAAGAAATTAAGAATTTCCAGTATTCATAAACAGAGTTATTACATAGCCACAGAGATATATATCTGAAACAAAAGGAGCATCTGAAACCTACGGCACAACTGGATATTTGCATTAAAGTACAATGCCAGCGAGAGATGCTGGTTCTGACCAGCAGCGCCTGCTGTTCAGGAGCCCTCAGAAACTTCTCCAAATAGCAGGAAAGCTTAATTTTTAAGCTAAGGTGGTCCCGTCAGCTGGGCAATTACACAAGTGAGCTTGGCCGCAGCCCGAGACCCCATCCATCGTTCTCCTCCAGAGTTTATTTGCCGCTTTAGTGCTTGATTAAAGATAGCCTCAATGACTGCAATACGTTCAACGCAAGGATGAAATACGGGATTGAGAATTCATTAACTGCATAATAATCCCTCAATTTCATTTAGTGCTACCAGAGTAGTGTAAAATGCTACTGCTGTCCAGTACTCGCTATTTACTCACTGAATTTTATTTCTAAACCAATTTACAAGCAAGATAAATGCAAACAAGTAACTTGTCACTGATGCTATTAGCTCTAAGTCAATAGAAATGCTGGCTAATAGCCTGACAAATTACCGTGAATCCAATTTGATATGCCACACTAATCAAATTGTTTCCTGCTCGTCAGAACTAACGAGGCCCCGCTTCCTCCATATTCAGCCTGGCTTCCCGAGCCCTCCCCTGCCTTGCAGTAACCCCGGTGTCTGTCCCCATCACCTCTGCTGTGACAAATTCTGCCCCCCCCCCAGCTAAAAGCCACACGTTGACAGAGGTCCTGCTGTCCTTCCTCCAGCGGTGACGAGACCCTGGCGCGTCCCCCAGCACCGAGGGGGGAAGGAGATGGGTGGGCTGAGCGTGGATCCCCCTTCCCAACAGCTAAAAACACAATATACAACAATAGGCACCCCAGATACTTCTTTTCCCTCCCCCAAAAGTAAAGAATTTAAGCTCGGAATAGAATATTGCCATTTAAAAGTTGCTAAAGTAAACTTATTACGGCAACAGGGTGTGTAATTTTCCCAGTATCAACATGAAACCTCCTTGAATAATGACGCTCACCACTAATTAAACTCCTTCCCACACTAATCCCACAACTCCTCACACATGGGAAACTTCCTCGGTGGAGCTGAGGGGCCGAGCAGAGCCCATCGCCTGCCGGCGGGGAACGCCAAAGACGAGATTAAAAGCTTAACTGAGTTTAAAAGTTTAAAGGATTTTATAAGTTTAAAGGCTTTATCTGTGTGCTCCCAGCCCTGTGCATCCATCACTGCCACAGAGAAGGCCTGGACGGATGGAGGCGGCCGCACCAACCCTGTCTCCACGAGAAAGGCCTATTTTATTATGATTAGTATTATTCTTTTTACATAACTGAGGAGATTTCGTCCCTTTTCTGGAGCCGGCACACAACTTGTTGAACTGCAGCAAAGCTGCGCGCTGACTCCGGCCGGGACTACTCCTCGGGAAAGCTAGGAACAGGAAATAAAACAAAAAAAAACCCCATCCAAAACCACCTAAAAACCGCCCGTGGACCGCGCGGGCCCAGCCCGTCCCGCCAGGCCCAGCCCCACCATGGGGGGCCCAACCCCACGGTGTGGGGGGGGGCCAACACGCCGAAAGAGCCGGGCTGTCGCCTCCCTCTGCCCCTCCGACTCCTCGTAGCCCACCCCCGCCCAGCGGAGACCCCCGGCCCGGTGCCCCTTCCCCGTCCAGGCCCGCCCGCGCCCGGCACTCACCGCCCGCCGCTCCCGTCCTCCGCCCTCAGCCCGTCTCCACGGGCGACCGGAGGGGGCGGCTTGACCACGCCCACCGCCCCCTGACCACGCCCACCGCCGGCTTCAGCTCCGCCCACCCCTGCCAGGCTCCGCCCCATGGTGGGCGGAGCCTAGGGGGAAGTGGGCGGAGCCTGGAGCATCCTTAAAATAAAGATATCTATCAATGTCCCCGACCACCCCCCCGCCGCTGTCCCCGCTCATCGGAAATCCGCTTTAACGTTAGAAAACGGCTTGTTTCTCCCTTTTTTTTATTTTTTTTTAAGTTATAATGGCATTTCTTTTTGCTGGCACGGCGTCATAATGACGCAAGCTGCGCTCCGTTGCGTCAGGGAGTTTATAGAGGAATTTATCACAGGAATTTTATTGGGGGATTCAGGTCGCCAGCGGCACCTTGGGTGCCTCGTGGACTGCAGGGCTGTAGTATCATCCCTGATGAGGCTGGGGGACTGAAACGGCAAGCACAAACACTTTCAAAAATGATATTACTGATATTTTAATTTTTTTAAATTTTTTTATTCCAGAACCCAAGCCTGCGCAGCCCTGGGGAGCAGAATATGGGGGAACACCATGCCCATCCCCAAACCCCATCATCCACCAAATCCCATCGGAGACGTGCAGGCGACCAATGTGCAATGCGCCTCTTCCAGATAGACCAGAGATTGAGCAACCAAATCCCCATCTCTCATATCAAATCCCCACCTCGCATCCAAATCCCGTCAGCTCACGAGGCCGGATTCATCCCCCCTGAGGTCGTTTCCACAGAGATTGCTCCAGGAGCAGCATGTGCCCAAGGACTGGAGCAGACCCGAGCATCCCCATGCCTCCCACACTCAGGGGATGCGCTGGGCGTCCTGCGGGGTTTGCAGGAGCAAAGGCAGCGCCGGCCCTGGGGGCAAGGAGCAGGTCTGGCATCTGCAAAGACTCGTCTGCTGCCCGGACGGGCCCGACGCACCCCTGCTTGTGGGGCTGGGTGCTTTGATGCTGGGAATTGCTAGGGAATACATTTGTCTTCAGAGGCAGAGGGCGTTGATTAACGCTTAAATACCAGGTGCTGCTCGCAGGAGCGCTCATTAGATCACTTTACGTTTGGTCTCGGTCCTGTTTTTACACCAGACTCGTTGCTGTTCAGCTCCTGGAGGACATTTGGAGCTGGGTGGTTTTCCTGTATCTCTATGGCTATTTGAGTGATGCTGGGTTTGGACACTGGGATTCCCCCTCCGGAGGTGGTATGGAGGGGGGGGGAAGGCAGCCCCGCACCCAGCACCCAAATTCTGCTGCCAGTTCTCACCCTGAGAGGGACTGGGATGGGGAAAAAGGAGACAGAAGGAAGGGGAGGCAGCTTGGCGGGCGAGAAAATGCCAGTCCCACCACGGGGAGAGTGGCAATGGCATTGCCATCCTGCTCAGCTCCTCGTCACGGCGCATCTCCTGTGCTGCAGCTGGTGACACGTCAGCACTGTAAAGCGGGTGTTGGATGCACGGAAGGACATTGACACACGTTACACCCCAGTGCAAAAAAACTCCCCAAACCAACAACACCCTTAGGAAAACTGGCCAAAGAGAACAAATTCCTCGAGCCATTTCGCCGCCAGCCAGCCGGACCCCGGGGAGCAACGCCCTCTCGTGGGCTAAGGAAGCAGCTACCTGCTAATTCAGTTCGAACCGTCAGCTTAATTAACCAACGTTAATCAACTACCTGCTGCCTCGTAGTGCAACTTCCTGGGCGAGGACCC
Source organism: Rynchops niger (assembly GCA_013400035.1). NCBI lineage: Eukaryota > Metazoa > Chordata > Aves > Charadriiformes > Laridae > Rynchops > Rynchops niger. Next base: position 200,425 of record VXBH01001546.1, on the reverse strand, counting down.
CCTGACCTGCCGCTGCACGGGGCCATTGCCTGAGCCCAGTGGAGCTTCTGCCGGGGACTACCAGCTCCCCCAGCCCGTTTGCCACCCATTGCCCATGGGAAAGGGGCAACACCAAAGCCTGCCCAGCACCCAGCTCCCAAATGCCGGCACAGCCATTCCTGGGGACCACCTGACTCTCAGGTCACCCACCTTTTTTCCCCCCAGAAGCTGTTCCTTGTGACCCATGGAGGCTCCAAGCAGCCTGGCGGGAGCCGGCGGTTGCCCACCAGAGCTCAGGGATGCCCCGCAGAGGATGCTCCCGGCACCTCGGGGCACTTATGCTGAGAAATTATTGTACACAGAACATAGAATGCACAACCAGCTGAACAAGAGAAACAGCAGCGGTTGCATAAATCTCTCCTTAAAGGCAATTAGAGGAGCACTGCAGAGAGCAATGAGCGTGCAGCTCCCAAATAATCCAGTTCCAGAGGTGAGGGTATCGCCTCCTCCCTGCTAGGGAACAAGACGCAGCGTTTCACGCGACAGGGAGGCAGCAGACATGGACATGAAAATAACTCCGTGGTTGCAAGCAGCTAATAACTCCTGGGGAGCTTGGAGATGCCCTGGGGACAGCTGCAGTCCAAGGCGGGGGCCGGCAGCCCCACGGACAGCATCGCGGAAAGTCAGCATGAGCCTCACGTTCACAGCACTGGAGGAGTGGTGCCCAAAGGTCGAGTGCGTCATCCCAAGGGGAGGGATGCAAAAAGAGAAATAAAGTGATTCCCCCCCCCGATTCAACCAAAACCCAACCCTAAGTTAAAGGCTGCACAGGCGTGACGCTGGGCTGCTGTGCGCCCACACGGTGCCTGGATCCAAAGCTGTATTCAGTGGGAGTTTGTTCTAAAACTGACACTTCTTATGATGCACTTTGACTTTAAGCATTCATCATTTTGTAACGAAAACTTATTTTGTCAGAAAAAACACCAACCAGATGCCTCACTCTGACACTACTACGAACAAAGATGCTTTCCTGCACCTCAAAGTAAGGTGCTGGAGACGCAAAAATGAACTACCAATACCCTGCATAAATTGCCCACTTCTCTTGCAAGATGCCCAAAGTAGTCAGCGTGGGGGCCCAAGCTGGCCAGGCCCAGCCATTGCCCTTCTCCTGGCAGGGAGAATGGAGCAGGCAGAGCAGAAGAAACTCGTTCTTAGCTTTTTTTTTTTCCCCCCTCCCTAAGAAATCCTCAATATTGTGTCATGTTGTCATGTGTGTCCCCCGTCCCCTCCCAAAAAAAAAAACAAAACACAGTGATTTTTCCCCAGGATGTGTGCAGAATGGGAATTTTGACTCGGTGGCCCCACTGAGCTTATACTTAACTAGAAATGCACAGAAAAAAGATCCTGAAATAGCCGAGAGCAGGGCAGAGCTTGCTCCTGTTAGGTACTGGCGCAGGGTGACCCCGGCTGTCCTGGGGGTTTAGCTCTCGGGGCACAGCGTCCAGAGTCACAGTTACACAAAGGTACTTTATAAATAAACCAGACAGATGTGCACAGCCAGCAGACAAGAAAGGTTTTCTCTAGGACAGGAGAGTAATCAAATTCCATGTAGCCACGCGGGGAAGGAGAACCGGAGGTAGAGGAGACAGCGCCGTGTCATTTACAGGGCAGCCATCCCTCATCGCTCCTCCGCGCTGGGGTCACAGCCCGTGCCTGCAACTGTGGTCCCTGACCGAGAGCGGTCCCCGCTCCCCCATCACCAACCCTGCCCCAGTAACAGCTGCTGTTCTCTCCCATCACGGTCCCTGCGCCGCTGGCAGCCATCTCCCTCCCAGCCGGCCCAGCACTGCGCGTTCTTACATTCCCAGAGCAAAGCCTGAATTGATGAGCCCCCAAAAAAATCAATACCTTGGCTGTTTTGTTTAATAGATTCTGCTAAAGGAGAAAACCCAAGAGAGAAATCTTACAAGTTCACCTCTCCCAGCCAGCTCCAATGCAGAAACAGGCAGGGGGTTCAGCCCGCGGGGAGATCTCCAGGCAGGGCCAGCCAGGGGAGGGGGACCAGTGCCTGTGGTGCTCGGGGACGAGGGTCCGAAAGGTTCCCCAGTCCCTCCTGCCAGCAGAAAATGGATAAAGATGCAGGATGCACCAGCCAGCTACAGTGTCATCGGAGAGAAGCCAGAGCCCAGGCTTTGCTACCTCTGCCTGCCCACCTGTATCCTGAGGAGCCAGCCCCTAGCAACGTGGTCTGAACCCTCCCTAAGCGTATTTTCCCTTACTATTTATCACGTATTTCTGTAACAAACGAAGGAGTACCTCACTTAAATCTCCGCACTGGATGGGTGGACCCGGCCCTTCCCTGGCAAAGCCTGTCCAAAAGGAGTGTGTGTGATAAAAGATCCTGTCCTGTAAGAAAACCACACTGTTTTACATCGTGCAAGATGTCAAAGAGCAAGACTTACAAGAGCAACTGGCACCATATCGCGGCCTGAAAACACACAGCAGCCAAAAATTGCCTGATAAGGCTGTCACCTCCCCATGCTCCACACAACTGAAATCCTCCAACTGCAACATCGCATGGAAAGAATACGTCTGCTGCTGGGGGAACCGTGCTGGGCCGTGCTAAGGCCGTTTTGAGCAGTAATGAATGCAACAAAAAAAAACATTAAACACCAAATACCCTTCTGTTACACACGACTCACATAACGGACAAACACCAGCCACACTTCAGCATCCTCTTTCTTGTGTGTAAAGACTACTTTTTCCACCTAAAAAAGAACATAACAGACCAATGCCTGGAATTATGCCTGCGGAAAAGAGTAATTTCTTGCAGTCAATAGAAATATTTTCCATTTTTGAGCCACATTCTGGATAATCTTTCCAGATAATCAAGAAATCAGCCAGTCTCCCTGTTCCAGCTTGTCCAGCTGGTAAAGCATCTGAGAGCAGAAATAGCTGAAACAGTTTGAGCCCAAACATCCCCTTATTTATTAATTCCCCCGCCCCCTCCTTTTGTGGCCTTTACTTTCTAGAAATGACATGTCAGGACTGCCCAGGGACAGACCTACGTCTTGCAGCTGCGGTGCACTGCTCCTGGGAGGCAGAGGGAGCATATTGTGTTACTCCCTCACTCTGTATTAATTTCAGCAAGTGTATACGGCCCACGGGCATTCTGAGGCAAAAGATGGGATGCAGGAGTTGGAGAAAACCATGTAGGAACAAAGGAAAAACGACAAGGTAGGAGAAAAGAGCCTTCATATCTCCATCCTTAGGTATTTTTAGTCTGAAAGGCAGAAATGCATCACCAGGATATAAAAAGAAAGCTCCCCGCCGCTCCCCGTGCCGGTGAGTTGGGTGCGGTGCTCTGCCCACTTCCCACCCTACGCCTGGGTGGGAGCAGGGACTCCCGGGGGCGGAGGGAGTCAGGAAGGGGACAGCCCACGCTCACCTGCCCACACGCCACCCCAGCACAGCCCTCTCAGTTCGGGGAGAGGGGCAGGTGATCCTGCTGCGCGAACAGCCTGGATGCTGGCAGCAAACAGCAGCACGTTCAACCATCCCTTCTTTGCAGGCAACAGAAACCTCGTATTTAACACACAGGCACGTGACCTAAGCTTTTCAGATACTGATCCTTGAAAAAAATCAGTAGAATTACGCAGAATAAATCTGTCAGATACGACTGACTTCCTCTTACCTTTACCTGGGTGGAAAAACAGGATGCATTTTTAAAAAGGGAGTCTTCAGCAAGCTACATGTTACATCCTTGCCCATACCGTCTTTCTGGGTAAAAGGAGCAAATTTTTCTCTTTTCCACTGGGAGAAAATGGTTTTGATTTCTGCTGGCCAGCTCTCCCCCTCTGCTGTGCTGTCTGTTGGTGCCAAGGATGTGATCGGGCCATGCAACTGCAGATCCTGACCATGCCCTACCCCCTCCTCACATCAAGGGGCTGCAGGGGGTACTTGTGGGCACCTGCAGCCCACTCCTGCTCTGCCGCACTCAGCCCCAGGAGCCACGGGCTGGGTAAAGCTCACCCAAAGGCTTTGCTGAGCAGAAAATGTCGATGTTTGATGGATTCTACGTATTTCTGGGTGACGAACTGCAAACCCAACATCCGCGCCTCTCCTGGGTGACCCGGACCACCGCTGCTCACTCAGGTTGCTCAGCCATGGATGTCATTATGGTGTTGACGTGTTTTATTTTAGTCTCACTTCTGGGTACAGACAGCTGTCACAATTGCCCTTCCCAAAAAGCAGAGGTGAAACAACAAGATTCTTCCTGACGCTGAAGATGCAAAGCTTTTACTTCTGTGGTGACCAGGTGTTTTAGCAGGGTAGGAAAACCATCTGCCTGCAGTTGGAGGAGACATCATGGTCTCACCTGGTGAGGTGCAGGGGGCTCATCATGGGTGTGTTAATGATATATTGTTATCAGTGAGATATTTAAAATTGCAGTCATTAAAAATAAATCAAATACCTTCCAGGAGGAGATTGTTAGATGTAGGTTCAGAAGTGGGGAAAAAGGAAACACTCAGGTGTAGCAGTGCTAGCCTGGCACGCAGCAATAGCCATTAACTAAGAGGCTGCTGCGCCACAATTAGTTTTAAGAGGTCTTTAACATTTTTATTAGCTCTTAGATGCTTTTGACGTACTTAATTTATGCCACAGAAACTGCAGAAGATGGCAGACGATGATTAAGATGCACTTTTACTCTTCTAGAGTGCACCAAGTACCCTGTAGCTACGTACCATGCATATAAAGCAATATTGCTTGTTATTCAGAGCTGTTTGTTACATTAATCATGTGCCTGCTTTGCTCTGGGAAGAGGAATTAGAATATAGCAATATTCTGGCTGCTTGTTTTTAAAATCCATGTGTGGGTGGACACTCCAGCTACTGCTCACATTTTTCTCTTGCAAGTCACAGAAGAGCTGTTCGTGATTCTCCTCCCTGGTATTTTCTCCTAATTTTGTTGGCCAGATTGAGGAAGGAAGCTGCCTCAAGCCAGTCGCCAAGTGTTGCGTGGAAATAATAAGTATTACTAATTGAGAAAGGTTTGAATTTCTGGATTGCAGAGAGGAAACCTTGGAACAGCTTTAAAATGAAAGATGCCATAATAATTTTTCCTCCAGCAAAGAAACAGAAGGCCTGCAGAGCTATTACCTTTGTCTGCTAAACCTCTGCTGATTCGACACCTCTAGTCTGAATATTGCTGAACAAGTCCTCGGGAAGGAACTGCAGTGCTGTTTCTGAAAATTATTTAAGAGCTCTACAGTAGCTGAAAAAAACGGATTGATTTTTCAGAGCAAAATTTGACCAAAGCTTTAAAGCAAGCTTGAGATTCTGAAACATGGTTCTAAAGAAAACCTGTATTAATGGTCCGCTCATTCCATGTTGCTTCCAACTTAAAGCAGATGATGGTGGAGAGAGACAGGGTTAAAGTAGTGCTGGAAATACATACCTTGCTGGTCAAACCAGTAAGTGCGTGCCTGTAAGCAGTAAGTGACACTGCCTGAAATGTCTCAGCCTTCATCCAGCCACGCCGGCAGGTCTCATCATTCATTCAGGACATCGCACAGAGAATTTTTACAGTCAACTGCGTTCCCCTCATGATCCTGGAAAGACGTTATGGAGGCATTAATAGCAACTCAACAAGTTGTATCAGCATCTTCCTTGACCTTGTCTCACCACATCTGAACTCCTGAAGAACATTTCAGAACAGCAGTGAGTTCTGGGATTGAATGAAGTTTCACTGAATGAGAAAAATAAAAAAAAATTAAAAAAAAAAAAAAAGAGAAAACCAACGAACTTGAGAAACACTGAGTTACCATCCTGCTCGCCCGATATGAACAGTACGTCAAGGCATGTCTCCGAGATGAACAGTCTACAGGATGCATAAATAGCTCCATAAAACACGTTGGCACTGCCTCATGAAAAGGCATGCTGTTGGCACACAGCAGCTAAGGACAAAGCCTGTAACACAACAGAGGAGCTGTACCTGACATCACAACTGCTGCTTTACTCCAGACAAATGCTTTTACCTGAGTGCCTTTAATCAGAATATCTTCTTTAAAGAAACCCAAACAGATCTGTTCACTTTTTTTAAACTGCACTTATTCAAAAAAATGCTAAAGCATTTACTGCCAACGTATTCCTTACACTACAGAACACTTCAATACTTAATGAAAAATCATTATTCCTTTAATTCAGCAAAATGCTCCTACACGAGAAATAAAAAACACGCGTGCCATAAACTCCCCAAATGCCATCTGCAGGAGGCACATATTACTTCAAGTATGGTTTTAGCAAAAACTTACCCATCAGTCCCTAAAAACAATGGATCTTCAGCTATTTTCCAGTTCGTCCAAGGGCCATAATTCCAAGGCTATGCCATCACTCCAGAATAATGATGTCTGTCCAAGACTACTGGCTGTAAGAGCACACGAAGAACGATGCCACTGGCTGTCCCAGCACACACAAACCCACCAGATCCAGGTTAGGAGGAAGCAGACCCAAATACAAGGTTTATAAATTAACGTTCATTTACAAGTAGAATATGGCCACTGTTTCGTAACAATCATGGAGTGTCCCCAGGCAATATGGTATTTTTCACTGTTACTAGCTACAGGCGTTCTCTACATAACTCCGAGGAAGACTGTAAAGATAGTGCCCTGTAATTTAGATTTGGATGGAACTTTTAATAGCCAACATCTTGATAGGCATCAGTTCAATTAAAATAAGTTCCCCTTCTTATAAGAACGATAGATTACAAACATACAAAAATCAGACTAGTTCAGTTTATATGGAAACAAATACAATGATACAATTTATTTATTAATACAACTTTAATCTACAATACCATTGATCTAGCACACCCAAAACATAGATGATTTACACAGCCACACCAGGCATCGCTCCTTCCCAACCTGCTCTGGGCTGGGACGTGGGGTGCTGATGCCTCCACGCCACCATCCCGCATGGCCAGGAGTGCCCCACATCTCCACCCAAGCATCTCCATCGCCCACAGAGTCCCATGGGACCTCCTTCCAGGGAAAGGGGAGATTTTGGGGGATCTGCCAGCTGAAGGCAGGACTGAACCTGATTTGTTCATATTAGCTGTTCCTTGTGCTCTGCCGGACCCCAGGCCTCAGCGATCTCCATCCCACGCACATGGAAAACACCGCAGTGATAATGACACACTGCAGAACACCTCGGCTGTGGGAATAATTGCAGATACATGCTGCCCTGCCTTTGCACAGGCATCTCCATGAAGGCAGTGGGAGTTGTAGAGACATTATTAGGTCTCATGACATTTTAAAAAGGCTTAAATATAAAATGACTTATAGGGGTTTCAAAGGCTGGAATGGAACTGAAATAGTCTTTGCAGTAATAACTGCCAGATGCTAAAAACGACCCACAGAGAAGCATTGCATAACTGCTTGGAAATGAAAGGACAGAGAGATCAAAATCCATGCACAAAGTTAGAGCGAAAAAAGCCAGAGTTATTTCCAAGCAAAGACATTATGGCTGCTTCTACAGCCGCCCTTCAGCCTGACTCACTCCTGACTGCAACAGAAGTGAAGGTTCCACGCAGCAGTGGCAGAGAGCCCTGCACCAGTATGCACCACCGCTCCAGCACAGGATGCTGCCAGGGTATCATCTCCGATGAGAAAAATCAGGTGTCGAGCCTTTGTATCAGCCCAGGAAATCCACACTTTATTTTGGCAAGTAAGTGTAACATTTCAGTCAGCACCACCTAGGCAGAACATGGCTTGGGTTTCTGAAATCATAACAAGTAAGGTCTTCCGCTGAAATCAAACAGGGTGAGGGCTCCGCTGTAACTGGGGAAAACTCCCCTGGCACACACTGACCCCGAACCAACGGTCTGTGTAAGAACAGCCTGAGGAAACCAGAAAAGCAGCTCACGGACAGACACAGGAGATAACGGAGCATCAGGAGCCAGCATCAATGGCAAGATTTGTTCAGATATATGAGATATTAACATGGATACAAACCTCACGGCTTTGTGTATTAGTCTGCAACACGTGAGCAAGTAACAGCTGAGAGAACAGGCCCTTCTCTAGCATCTTATGTAGAAAAGCAGTTATTAATAGACACTAATGCTTTCAAACTAAGAAAGGGTATGTACTTCCCAGCATCTCCTGTTCCATATATTATTCATCTTCAACAGTAAAATCATTTCACTAGAAAAGTGCTATAAAAAGAAGCACCTCCTCTCTCCTGGATCTCTTGCGTCAAGACTATGTTGCTATGTAAAAATCAAATCCACAGTGAATTACTGAAACCCTTATGGTCTTCTGTTTGGACTAATGCATACAGAAAGCAGAGCTAAAGCATACGCTGATAGTGAGTACTGGCACTTAATTTCTCGAATTCTTTCTCAACCATGCACTGCAAATGAGGCTTATCTTGCTTGTCTCTTAATGACAGCCAAAAAAAGGTGGTGGTGGTGGGGAAAACACACGACAAGGGAGAGACTAAGCCCATGTCTCCAGTCCTTTCATTTGTGGGAACTGTCTGCTCCAAGGTTCTGTTAGAGAGGAGTTTGCTTTAAACGTGCAGCTTACACATGTAGATGTTTCCTTCGGATGCAGTGTTACCTACGCCCATTTGTCGTAAGTCTCAACTAAAACCTGTGTAACTTGGATGAAATAAGAGGGGGCGGGGGGAAAACAACACATAAGAGAACTCCAAGAAAACTGCGAAAGTAGCTTCAGCCACATGCAAAACCGGACTGACAGTTGAGAAAAGAAAGGTGATCGGATAACCAGTGCCAGGATAACCAACCGCTACTTCATCTGGTGCCTACAACAGTTCAATTACCTTCACGACGGAGGCAGTTCTTGCTTAAGGAATCACCCCTGGATCTGGAGCCAGAGCACATGAAACCTCCTGCCTCAGTGAACAGGGCAAGTCAGAGCAAAGGGGTTAAAAAAAGCAAGCAGCCCGATTATATGCGGGTAAACCTCTAATCACTCTCAGAACTGCAGTGGTCTCAGGGATTGCATAGCACACAGGAAAACTTAACTTCTACCATGGAAAAAATGCATTTTCAGCAGGCGAGCCAGCCTGCCTGTCAAAAACGTAAGGAGCTGGAGCCACATACGTGTTCATTCGCAGTGCAAATGCCTAGCTCTGTTAAAGATTTGCTCTTGTCAATAGATTTCTGAAAACAAGTATATACATTATAGACACCACGATTTCTTTCGAGCTAACAGGCTGGAAGTACTTAAAAACTAGTACATACTCACAGAAACAGGGATATTTGTTTCTGACTGACATTTTTCTCTTCTGTAAACTTCTTGCATTAAAGAATTCTAGTCACACGTAATGGCTAAGATTGAACATTTATTGATTTAAAAAAATACACATGCAGAAAGCCATCCTCTTTAAAACCAACACATACAATAATCCAGCAGAGATTTCAGAGAAAAGCAATAGCCCTATAAGACATGGATTCGTCTGAAACCTCCAGCAGAAGTATATTTTGTGGGAGTTCATGCTCTAATTACACCATGCAGTGGTGCGAGTCCAGCCAAAGTCAATCACATAACAGAGCACTTGCCTTGCAGTTTATCTTTCTTCTTCTGCTGCTTGGATTTCTTTCCGTCCACCTGGAGACTGACAGTTCTCCTCTTCTCCAGATTCAAGAGCTCCTGGAAGAGCTCCTGCACGTTGTAGTTCATTTTGGCTGATGTCTCCATAAAGGAACACTTCCACTTGCTGGCTAACGCTTGCCCCTCGCTGGCATCCAGCTCCCTCTGAGTCTCATCACTTTTGTTACCCACCAACATTATTGGGATTTTTTGGATGTCCCCTTTAATCTGGCAAATCTGTTCAAAGATGGGCTGAAGATCTTCCATGGACTGCCTGCTGGTGACAGAGTACACCAAGATGAAAGCATGCCCTTTGGATATCGACAGCCTCTGCATAGCAGGGAACTGATGGCTTCCTGTGGTGTCTGTAATCTGAAGGGTGCAGATGCTCTTATCGCAGCTGATTACCTGCCGGTACGTATCTTCGATTGTGGGGATATAGGTTTCCCTGAAAGTTCCCCTTACAAAACGAAGCACCAAGGAGCTTTTGCCAACCCCTGCTGCTCCAAACACAACCACCCTGTAATCATTGCTTTGTTCAGGCATGTTTGCTGCGCTGCGATACCAGCGAAGATTTTAACTGAAAAAGCCCGAGTTCTTCAAGTTTACACACCCCTATACAGAGGTGGCCTGCGGAGAAGGGAGAGGGGAGAAGGCAAAGAGAGGAGCAGGGGGAGAGAAAGAAATCGTTCACACCACCTCGGTAATTTTACAGTACGCTATTGAAATAAGCGATTAAATAAGTCACTCCCTCCCACCCTTTTTTCTTGCGTTAAGGAGAAATAACAACCAAACACACACACACACACCCCGGCATACACTCCATACACACTAAATAAGTCAAAAGGAATTTACCTGTAGCCATCGGCTCCGCCGTCCAGCGAACCGAGCCCGAACCCGCCTGCCAGCGGTGGGGACGCTGCGCCGCCTCCGGCCGGAGCCCCGCCGCTGAGGGGAGGGGAGAGAGGGGAGGGGAGGCTCAGCGGAGCTCCCTGCCGCCCCCGCCGCTTCCCTCCTCCCCCGATGGATGGATGCCACCGCAGCGGGCCGTGCCACCTCCCCGGGCACAGCATGGTGCGGGCGGCCGGGACACCGCTCCGGGGATGGTGGTGGGGGGGTAAATTTGCCCATCCGGGCAGGGGACCTGCCTGCGCCTATATAAAAATCCAACCTTCTCCCCCCACAAATATAAATAATCAACACAACCACCTGAATCTGGTGGTTAAAGGAGGCGAGTTTTGGTGCTCCGTCCCTCTCATGCCGTGCACAAACGCTCATGCCCGCCGTCGCCCCCAGCACCTCCCTCAGCACCGCCGGCCCCCGGCTCTGACAGGATTTACCGCCCGTCACCCACCTCACGCTCCCCAGCTCACACTTAACGGCTAATTTTGCGGTAAGGCTTAAAAATACAGGTCGGCTTTCCTCCCCCGCTGCCATGAAAAGCGGCAGGGATGACCTGAGACACTGCAGCCCTCCCCTAGAGAAGCCGCCAAACCTCTGGGGCTATGGCCGCTAAGGTCCGCTACTTTGACATGGCTCCCTCACACCGGCCAATAAAATAGAGGGTTGTATTTCACAATCATAAGTTGTGTTTCTCCTCATGTATGAGGAATTTCCCCAGGCACCGTCTCTCCGCACCCCCTCTGAAGGCATCCCGGATAACCCAGTGCCTGACGGGGAAGGCGGCCACGTCCCCCCCCGCTTCACCTCCGAAACGGCGCGGGGAGAGCGCCGGGCGCACGGCGGCCGCTCCCCTCCTGGCCCCGCTCCGCCCCAGCCGCCGCCCTGGCCGCTGTGGCGGGCGGGAGAGGGCGCCCCGCTGTCGTCTCACAGCCCCGCCATGGCGGTGGGCGGCCGAGCTCAGCCCTTTCCCCAGCCCCCTTCCCTCCTGCCGAGCCCGGCCCTCCCTCACGCCCCAAAATGGCCGCCGGCCCTCAGGGAGGGAGCTCAGTCAGACCTAGACGCGTTCTCCGCAGGCACCCAGAGTGGAACCACGCCAACCTCCGCACCACGGACAAGGCTTGACCCATTAGCGGGTTAATATAGATGTCTTAATTAGCAAACCACCCCAGGAGCACTGCAGCGCATGGCCAATCTCACACACCAGGACGAGACTTGTTTATTTACTTCAGTCGTGCAAGGCTCCTGGGTGCTTGGTGGTTTCCCACAAATCAAGCAGTTTATATACATGTTTTACAACATCGTTGTCATATTTGTACCTTCTAACTATATTTGATTGGTTAGTAATTTACATACACTTGCACAATGGAGTTGTAGCTAATAATACATGCTCAGGGGAATGGTCTTCACCTGATCTAGGGTCTTCTTGGCCTGTGGGCGTGATTTTTAGTAGTATAATGAAGGCGGTTCAGCTTGGGACACTCTAAATCTTCGCTATCTTGCCAAGTTAGCTAAACTCTCCAAAACATGTTGATTAGTAGTGTTTTCAAGGTTCATATGTTGATCTGTTCCAGGATGTTCCTCCTCAGGAATGTTAACAGATCTTTGTTTCCTTGATGAGGAGTTCTTTCTTTAATCATCCTTGACAGACTTAAGGATAGAAATCCTCCTTATCCCTGAGTATATATACACATGGTACCTCAACGTTAGTCACTATTAACCATTTCGAGGACATGCTGTGGTAACAGCAGGGCTTCAACATTTGTCATGTCGACAGGTGTGATTTGTTTAGCCCTGATCCCCTGAGGAGAGCCAGTCTCAGCCTGTCCTAACAGCACCAACCCAGGCTGGGTGGAGAATGGCTGAGAGCAGCCCTGAGGAGAAAGACTTGGGGGTGTTGGTGGGCGAGAAGCTCCACACGCCCCGGCAACGTGCGCTGTCAGCCCAGAACCCCCCCGCAGCCTGGGCTGCACCCCCAGCAGCGTGGGCAGGGGGGCGAGGGGGGGATTGTGCCCCTCTGCTCCGCTCTGTGAGACCCCCCCGCAGTGCTGCCTCCAGCGCTGGGGCACCAACAGCAGAAGGACACGGAGGTGTTGGAGCGGGGCCAGAGGAGGCCCCGGAGCTGCTGGGGGGGCTGGAGCCCCTCTGCTGGGAGGACAGGCTGAGAGAGCTGGGGGGGTTCAGCCTGGAGAAGAGAAGGCTCCGGGGAGACCTTCCAGCCCCTTCCAGGCCCTCAAGGGGCTCCAGGAAAGCTGGGGAGGGACTCTGGAGCAGGGAGGGGAGCCGTGGGACGAGGTTTTACAGTGGCAGAGGGGAGACTGAGGTGAGATGTGAGGCAGGAATTGTTGGCTGTGAGGGGGGTGAGCCCCTGGCCCAGGTTGCCCAGAGAAGCTGTGGCTGCCCCATCCCTGGAGGGGTTCAAGGCCAGGTTGGACGGGGCTTGGAGCCACCTGGGCTGGTGGGAGGTGTCCCTGCCCAGGGCAGGGGGTGTTGGAACTTTAAAATCTTACAACCGAAAGCATTCTGTGATTCTGTGAACACTAATGTCTCCCACCGTGACAATTAAAACCATCCCCTGTGCCTGACTGTGTCCAGGAGGGGGGAGTTGCATTGCCTGGATCAGAATTCTTATCTTTTTTCTTCTAGATTGTTTTTTTTTCTGAGCATGACCTCAGGTTTGGACTTGTCTGTAGGTCTGCAAAAAGCCGCGGGTCCCTGGGTGGCCATCAGGGAGTCGTCATCGTGGAGCTGGGGAGAGGATGGTCCCTGGCCAGCGCACTCAAACAGGGCCAGACCCTGGGAAACGAGGAATACACCAATTTTCAAGTGTGACAAAGGGCATTTGTGGTGCTCCACTGCCAGGACATTCAGCAGGAAGAGAGCAAACGGGACAAATGTCCCTGTTCAGAGCTCAGCTCCGACCATGCTGGATCGATGGGCCAAGGCCAACTGTAGGAGG
>VXBH01001546.1:155958-186684 GCA_013400035.1 Rynchops niger | reverse complement strand
TTAGATATGAGGAGGAATTACTTTACTGACAGAGTGGTCAGGCCCTGGAACAGCCTGCCCAGGGAGGGGGTTGAGTCCCCGTCCCTCGAGGTGTTTAAGAACCGTCTGGATGTGGCACTTCAGGGCATGCTCTAGTGGCAGAGATTGTAGGGTATTTTTTTGTTTGTTTTTTTTGTGTGTGTGTGTGTATGGTTGGACTCGATGATCTCAAAGGTCCCTTCCAACCATGAAGATTCTACGATTCTATGAAAATGGGGGTGCCCTTGGCCAAGGGGTGTCTTCAGGGTCCGGCTGTCTTATCTGTAACTCTCGTGCTGCCCAAGATGGGAGCATTAAAGAAACCCTTTTGCAAAGCTTCACACTCTTATTGTGGTTGTTACAGTTAAACTACAGCAGGACAAACTCCGCAGTCAAAGGGGCCAGTACACCCGCCTGAGGATGTCCCTGTGCCACCGACCTCAGGAGGAGATGGTCCAGAGCTCTTTCCCCTTCACAGAAGTTGTGACTGGTTAAAGACGGTGCCATAGATGTTTCCCCTGATTCTGTGGACCACGGGGCCTGGTTTGGGGAATAACAGTTCTAAAACAGGCAAATAAAACACTTCTGAAAGTCTACAGGAACGTGATTCTCCTCAGCTTCTCCTGCAGACCACCTGCCCACCCTGGCCTCCTGTCCACCCCAACTACGCACGTTTCTGCCTGGCCCTTTGGTGGCACGTCTAGGACAGCAAGCTTGTTCGCTCTGGTCCCCTGCTCCTCCTGTGCTCCCCGTGCAGATGGATGGTGACTGTCTCTTCTTTCACAGGCTAAACTCTCTAAGAAATAATTGCTTATCCCAACGCAGGGTGCTTAACTCCTTGATCCAAAAGCCACAATTACATCCTCATCACAGAAGGGCGATGCTGCTGCTCGCACTCTGGGATGAGTACACAAGCTTCTCCCTGGGGCGTGCTCAGGTCTGTAAGTCAAAGAGTTAAATCTCGTTGGGGGCATTTGTCACAGCCCTTCCTAGAAAGCTCAGAGCCGGGGAAGTGAAGGATCACTCCCCGGTGGGACGTTGCTCTGCCACATTGACGCTATTGGATCCAGAGCAGCTGGAAACAGCTGTAAAAGCCAAGTAGGGATGTTAAGGTAGCCGGGATTTGGATCCTGCATGAAATTAACGCAGTAACTGCAAGAGGAAAGACTTTATACTGACGCAGGTTGTAGTATAATTACAAAGAGCAATTTGGCAGCGGTGGGAGCCTGTTTCCCCCAGCGGGGATGTAGGCAGGGAGCTGTGCCGTTCCTCCGCAGACCAAAGGCGAGCGGCGTCACTCGCAGTCCGAGGCTTGATCCCCAGCAGTCCCACGCCGAGGCTCCCCCCTTCCCCGCTGCCTCTCCAGCTCCAGGCTTGCCCTCGGAGGGCAGGCAGCCGCAGGGCGGGCTGTGCGCGGCACCGTGGGAGAGGGAGGGAAGCCCTCCACAGAGGATGACCTTGGGAGTGCGACTGCAGGTGCCTGGCAAGTTAAAAGCTCTATAAATCTCCTGCTTGCACTAGAGCTGGAGAGCAATATGCTTATAAGCGGTCTCAGATGAATCCTGGAACAGAGGGAGTATACGCAAAAATGAGAAAATGCTGAAAAAAGGACAATTCCCATTGCTAAAATTAGTTTTCCTCTATCCCAAAAGCCAGTTTGTGCAAGCATCCAACACAACTGACCCACCGGCCTCAGCTTTGTCCGTGCCACTGGGAGCAGACCCGGCAAAATTGCTTTTTCTGGGATTTATAGAACCATAGAATCATCTGGGTTGGAAGGGACCTTTAAGATCATGGAGCCCAACCATCAACCCAACACTGCCCAAACCACCCCAAGTCCCTCAGCACCGCGTCTGCCCGGCTTTTAAATCCCTCCAGGGATGGCGACTCCACCACTGCCCTGGGCAGCCTGGGCCAATGCATGAACAGATTGATTTTGCTCGGGGACAACTGGCTGTGCAAACATCTCTTTAAGGCTTTTCGCCTCTCCCCAGAAACCTTACCCTGCTTTACTGCAGTATTTTATTCTTGTGTTCACTGTAGAGAATAGACTTCTGGCAGTTTTTGCCTGTTGAGGACCTGACCTTAAAATAAAGCCTTGCGCCTGGCTGAGTGGATAGTTGCAGGCCCTGTAACCTCCTCCTTAGCACGAGGGAGGGCAGCCAGGGGAGCTTGGGTCTTGGTTCCAACACATTGCAAAGCCCTGGGGCATTTCCCAGAGCCAACACCTCCCCTTCCTAAAGGACAGCCACCGGCACCGGCCCTTTCACCACCCCACACAGGAATTATTGGGTGTTAAGGCAGCAGTTGGAGTTGTTCCCGCAGGGACGGGCCAGGATCAAGCAACAGACCTTTAAGGGAGAAAATGGTCCAGTTCCCTGCTTGAAACCATTTCTGCAGCTGCTCAGCTGGTGCCAGGGTCTGGCTGGTCCCACCAGCCCAACGCTGGGCAGGAACAGAAAGGTATCACGCCGTTCAGAACGTCCGGGCAGGTTTCATGTTGGAACCTCGTCCCCATCTGAAGGGATGCTGAAGAGGCTGTGCCGCAGGCTCCCACATCCGAGGGGAGCCGGGCTGGGCACGCACCGCTGCTGCTCCTGGAGAAAGCCTTGGTGTGAGCATGGCCGTGTGTGTGACAGGAGCTTGCACTTTTCTTGAGGCCCGCGAATGGTTTTCATTCTTCCTGATGCTGGAGGAAGCCTTTGCCCACACCAGCGCCCGCTTTATTGGATGCGTGCCTGTCTTTGTTCTGAGCAGCAACTCAGGAAGAGCAGATCTGTGCCAGGAACCAAACTGGCTTTGCATGAGGAGATGGTCAGCACTGCGAGACACTTCCCCATCAGTGCAGCAGCATCTACAATCCCCCCACGGCTCAGGTGCTGCTGAGAAACTGAGGAATAACAGCTGAGCGTCTGCAGATAAGGCAGAGGCACGTTGGTACTGCTGCTAATTAGCCACCCACGGCAGGGCTGTGCCCTCCCACGTCACCATCAGGTAGTACCTGATGAGTCCAGACTCCATTGGCACGGGCCTGTCCTTGTGTCAGTCTTTGAGACTGCAGCTCTTGTGTTAGCAGGCGAATTTCTGAAGAGGCAGCGCTTCCCTTTCCAACTAGTCTCTCCTTGCTTTAAGGAAAAAAAACCCAACAGTGGAAGGGCCCTGAAGGCATGGAGAAGCTTTCCTGCTTGTTTCTCCTGTCCTGTTTGCGCTCATCGTGCCTCTGCATCTTCCCACTCTCACATCTCTTGTCTTCCCACTGCACATTTTTAGCCTACTAAAAATTAACGCATTTCACGAACCATTTATGCTTGGGGCTGTGTATGGATTATATACAGCCTGGTCACATCCCAGCTTCTGGTGGCCCCAGTTCTTTCCTATTCTACATGGGCACTTTCATGGAAAAAATCTACCGTCTGGCCCATCTCCAGGGTGGCAGCCTCTGTTACCGAGCCTGCATCTGCTGTGCAGAAGGCTGCTGCAGCCACGTCATTCCTATTTGTGTTGCTATCTCTTAGTTAAGCACT
This sequence comes from Rynchops niger, assembly GCA_013400035.1. Classification (NCBI taxonomy): domain Eukaryota; kingdom Metazoa; phylum Chordata; class Aves; order Charadriiformes; family Laridae; genus Rynchops; species Rynchops niger. The sequence continues at coordinate 183,142 of VXBH01001546.1, read as the reverse complement.
TAAGCAATTTCTGTCTGTAGCCAAGTCTGGCTTTGGGAGGTACGGCAGCACCTAAAGTGAGCACTTGTGGAGGAAACACTCCTCAGTCCTTCCCCAAGCTTATTCTTCCAAAACCATTTGTGGTTTTCCAGGTTATAATTTCTGATTTCTCTGATACTTGCTGCCTCACCGGCTCGAGGGTATTCTCCCATCTATTTTGCATCCACATCTCTTCTCACTGAGCAGCCTTATAGTGCTCGCCTCCTATCCCACACCAAAACAAAAAAAAAAAGAAAAAGAGGGTCTTTGGGTCTAGTTCATACTGCTCTGAATTTTTTATCTTACACAAAAAGGCCAGAGGATTTTCTCAAGAAGCTTCAATCTTAACATGAAGCCCTGTCAAGTCCTGTCATCATTCCCTGCATTATTTACTAGGGGAAAATAAAAGCAGATGCTCAACTCCTGGGTCAGCTGGCTTAGATGCAGAAGCAAGCTATCCCCGCGTCAGCTGCTGGTAAAGATTAGGGCTGGTTCTCGGCTCAGCTGCACAAGATATAAGCAGAACACTCGATATTTGCAAGGTACGCGGAAACACCTGGGATAGAACTTGGATCAAATCCCTCCAAAAAGTAAGGGGAACTTGAACTGAGACCTTCAAAAAAGAGCCTCTAAAACCACTAAGGTGCCCAGTTGCAGAGAGCTACTTCCACAGTTCCTGTCTATAATAATAATAATAAAATAATAATAATAATAATAATAATATAATTAAATAATAACAATAATGAAGAAAATGAAAATAGGGGAATAACGCAGATTTCTTTAACAGTACGCTAATCAACATTGCTTCATGCTTAATACAAAGGGATGGAAATTAGTTCTAATAAACTGTACTTCTTTTACATTAGGGAATTATTAATGCTGTAATCACAGCTGCTGAATCACAACTATGTGGAGAGCTGATGCTGTTCAGGAGATTTTCTCCCGCTGTTAATTAGTCATCTCAATAAACCTGTTCTCTGCTCCGTCGGTGTGAATACAAGGCGTTGCCCGCTGGGTAACCGCATCAGATTGCGTGTGTCAGACTACGAGCAAAACCAAATGCCCCATGTAGTGAAATGTCAGAGGGACATTGCTGGGGTGGCAGGGTGCCCAGAAGAAGTGCAGAGGACAGGCACGGTCCTGCTTGGCCATGTGTGTGACATACATGAGCAGGGTCCCACGTGTGCTGGCAGCAGCGTGCTCCTGCGCAGATATCGCTGCAGAGGAACTCATGGAGATCTGCCTGCTCACGTCAGCAGCAGTTTTCTGCAGGCTCTCATTCAGCAGCCCTTTTCCCTTTGTTACGGCTTCTGCAATCCCAAAATACCTTAGTTTTAAAATCCAGATATGATTATAAAACACCACACTCAAGGAATCTGGCACCATCAGCTGACCCGTGCCCATGTCTCTCCTGACTCTCCCCACCTCCTCTCAAATATTCTCTTTAAAGTCTGTTTCCGCCTGCTGCAACACAAAAGCTGTTCCTGAAGTACTTGCTGGGGACTGCCGACTCCTGAGCTGATCACATTTGCCATCTGATTTTTGGGGGGGCCATAGTGACGGTTCCTGAGCCGCTCTGTGCCATTCCCATCCCCAGCGCAGGGTCCACCGTGCCTCGGGAACCTGCAGGTGCTCTCTCTTTCCCTTGGGCAGCCAATAGCTTGAACCTCGATTTGCCACTTTTTTTGCCAATAGTTTTCCATCAAAACCATTTCAGCGAGGCCCACACATAATGCCTGTGCCCAGATCTCTGAAATCAGGGCGCTGCAGCTCACCCAGCTCTCCAGGACTGTGTCCTTGGGGGTTCCTAAACCCACATGGTACCTGGGCTGTCCTGACTACAAGCGTTTGGCGGTGGAAGTCTCTCGTGCGTTTAATTTCCTGCAGATTTATTTGGGGAAATTCAAAGATTTCTCACCAAGAGTAGAGACCTTCCCTGTGCAAAGGCTTCACTTCCCCGAGTCCTTTGGGCTATGGCACGAGTGCCTGCAGGCAGCACCCCAGACGAAAACACAGCAAGGCCGGGACAAAGGTTGTCACCAGCCCTTTTTAATCCAAGCAAGGCTCGTGTCCCCTTGAGCTTCCCTTTCTCACCCACCTTTCATTTCCAGAGCTCATTTGTGAAACATCATTTCTGGTGTTTATGAGGTATTTACTAGCCACAGTGAAATGCTAACTAGTAATTAGTAGCTTATTTGCTATCTCAGCTAGCCACGGTTGCTCGAAGGCAGATATCCCATTCCCAGGCAACGTTTTCCGAGCCTTCCAAGGTTTAAGATGGATTTACCATTCCTCATCCACAGTCCATCTGAACCCACCTGGGTGGTTCACCCTGAGATCTCGCCCTTTTTGGCAGGTCTCTTGGCTGCTGAGGCACAGCACGGCACCAGCAGCTCCCGAAGACCCTCAGGGTCTTGCTGGGGGATGTCCAAAAGTGACCCGGGGCACAGCACGGAGCACAGCCCCCCAAGGCGTGGGGACACGCGCCCATCCTGCTTTGTCCTCACTGTGCTCCATTTCCACTGCTTTTCCTCTGGAGCTCACCAAGGCTTTTCTTTTCTGGTGGGAGATGGAACTGGATATTCACGGCCGGTACAGCCATCTTCTTAAAATTGCTTTGAGTGTCACTGATTCCTGCTGAGAGGTATGAGACAGCAGCTGAAGGCAGAAAATAATTTTCCTCTGGAATTACATAAATTATTATTAAAATCAGAGGATGTGTGTCACTGACACATATCACTTATCAGAGAGGATGTTGCTTGCAAGCAATGCCGATACTTGGGAATGCAGTTCAGCCTGTAAAATATTTATTAGAAAATGTTCTGGAGTGGCTCATCTATTTTTGAGACATACCATCCACTGCGGGAGCGAGCCTCCTCTGAACTGGAAGAGTGCCCTTCCTCTGGAAACTCTGGAGACCTTTAAGCACAACGAAACCAGGATGGAAAAAATAGAAGAAAACACTAATGCCTGCTATTATAATGGATATAAACTTTCCTTGACTCGAGATGATGAAACAGCTAAAGGACAGGACAATATTTAAACCATCTCAGCAAGGAATTCACTGCATGGAGCCATCACACGTCAGCCGAGACAACTCAGAAAGAAATGGGACCTGCAGCCTGCCCACGAGCGAGCGGGGAGCACGGGTTCTGATGGCCCCCAGCGATCGGCACAGCACCAGGAGGGATAACCCACCAAAACGTCCGCCCATGGAAATCTGCAGAGATTTGGGAAGCCATCGCCAACCGGCGCGATCTCCGGAGAGGCTCCTGCAAGAGGGCTGGATGCCGCAGGAGGGAGACTAATCGCATTAGCTTATCTCAGCCCGGTAATCAAAATTATCGGCAGTGAAAGCCAGCCCTTCCAGCCGGGCCTGAAAGAGCAGCTCATGGAGATGCCCCAGCAACGCCTGCCCCAGGAACGGCAGCACAGGGAGGGCCCGGGAGCAGATGCCACCGCAGCTGGGGCCGGGGGAAGCAGAGCTGGGGCTCAGCCCCTGCCCCCGCGTGGGGGAGGCTCGTCCTGGGCAGCACCAGCTCCAGCCTGACTCTTACACACCTCAGGGACGGAGAGGCAGGAGGTGCCGGCAATCACAGCCATGATAAGCTCTTGTATTTTAGTGAAAACCCTAGGTCTAAAGCCTGAAGTGCATATTGATTTCCTGTAATAGTCTCTGACAAGGGAAGAGCTCAAAGAGCCATCGGCTCTTGTACAGTGCAATGTCCGGCGCTAAGCAGGAAAGCAGACGCGTGACACGTCTGTGTGCCGACCACAGAGCAAAAGCCTCCCCAAAATAAATCCCTGGCTGCTTATTGCTTATTTTACCCCAGTGAAAATGCACCGTGTCTCATCTTTGAGAGCAGGAGAGACGGTCATTTGTAACACGGACCGGAGCAGACATGAGCAGCAGTCCCCAGCTCTGCACGTCTTGTCTCCTGCAGTTCAGGCTCCTGCTATTCTTTCCCCAGCAATACAGCTAATGCTTTATTTTCATCACAGTGAAATCCCATAGAATAGCCTTGGGCTACAGGACTTGTGGTGGGAGATGGGATGTGCTTCAGCGTCCAACAATATACTAATTGCCTGGGGACTGCTGGGGGCAGGTTTAAAAGGGACAAGGAGAAAACACCAGCACCTCCCTCTCCCCAGCCAGTGCTCCTCAGCACCATTGGAGACTGGGCCAGTCTTGGATTGCTGCTGGGATGCTCAAACCCACCCGGTCACCAGTTGCTTCTTCCATTTTTAAGCTCGGAAGGGGCAGCACGGATCAGATCCATCCCGCAAGCCTTGCTGCTGGAGCTTGTGGCCAGCAGGCATGCAGTGACACACAGCCATATAGCCTTTGATCATTTTTGTCACCCTTCCCTGAGCCTTTCCTAGATCTGACGTACCCTTTCAGAGGGATGGGCATCTGGTTCACCAGCCCAGTTAGCCCAGTACCTCCCAGAACACCACTGCAAGTATCACAGCACAGCCTTCTCGTGGATCCTTTGCTGATGATGGGTCCCCCGGCAGGGAGGGAGCAGAGGGGGCTCTGGGCATCGCCGTCCCCCCCATGCCAAGGTTTCTGTTGGCAGGAGATCCACCCGGCCCTGCACGCTCACACCTCGCCTCGCACGGGCACAACTGGGAGCAAAGGAACGGCAGACAAGGCTGTGCTGGAGTGTGCTGCAGCTCCTTGCTTTGCTCTTCAGTCACAAACCAGTTCTAGAGCAGAGGGAGATTCTTGTCCCAGATTTCTCCTAAGAAAAGAGGGCTGGAGCCCCTCTGCTGGGAGGACAGGCTGAGAGAGCTGGGGGGGGTCAGCCTGGAGAAGAGAAGGCTCCGCGGAGACCTTCCAGCCCCTTCCAGGCCCTCAAGGGGCTCCAGGAAAGCTGGGGAGGGACTCTGGAGCAGGGAGGGGAGCCGTGGGACGAGGTTTTACAGTGGCAGAGGGGAGACTGAGGTGAGATGTGAGGCAGGAATTGTTGGCTGTGAGGGGGGTGAGCCCCTGGCCCAGGTTGCCCAGAGAAGCTGTGGCTGCCCCATCCCTGGAGGGGTTCAAGGCCAGGTTGGACGGGGCTTGGAGCCACCTGGGCTGGTGGGAGGTGTCCCTGCCCAGGGCAGGGGGTGGCACTGGGTAGGCTTTAAGGTCCCTTCAGACACAAACGCAAACCATTCTGTGATTTTAAAACCACTCACACTGGTCCAACTGAAGACCACTTGCTGTCCTCGGAGAACTGTAGTCCCCAGCTCACCCACAAAGGTCTACTGTAACCCATTTCCCTTCTCCTACTCACTTCAGCGTCCGATAGCAACACCAGCTAACCTCTTAAAAATAACTCTCAGGCAGTTTTTCCCATTCCTCTCCAGTTCTCGCCGTGTCCCTGCCCGGCGGCACAGAACCACAAAGCTCCCGGAACAGCTCGGGCCCTGTGCTGCACCTTGCAGGTAATAGGAACTTCGACACATAAGCAAATTTCCTGTGCTTTTAGAGGTGAGGGATTTATTTTTTTATTTTCCCCTGGCTGGAAGCCGTGTTTTGCTGGCAGCAGAGGGCAGCAAAGTCCTGCCAGGGCAGGGCTGCGCCCAGCCGGCACACAGCCTAAATAAGAAACCTTGGGAAGAGAAGCCGTGTGGGAGGGTGGCCAGTGGTTTTACAGTTATTTAAAATTCATGAATTTGCTCTTTTGAAATTCATTAGATGGCGAAAGTGCTGCACCGCCTCTAGTCTGCCTGTGAGCAGCCCCGGCTCCTCGCCGTGGCAGAGGCTGCCGCAGCCCCAGGCTCTGCCTGAAGCTCAGCAGCCCAGGTCCACCCTCACGGGCCGTTTTATCAAGGCAACCCCTATTACACTTCAGGCTGTTGATATTGAAATTAATCTGTCGTCATCACATTTTCCATGACTCCTTAAGCGCAAGTCCTGGGAAACCTTTTTTTCCCCCTGGATTATAGAGAGAAACACGGGAAGCAGCGGGAGGCAGCGCCTTCGAGTACGGCACAGATGGAGGAGGACGCCCAAATCCTGGGGTAACAGCCCACGTGCCAAGTTCCCACCAAAGCTGTGACCACTGCGGGGCTGGCAAGAGGGGACAGGCCAGTCCAGGGGACTTTTCCCCGAAGGAAAGCCTGCCGGCTGTGCCCCAGGGTGGGAGAAGACCTGGGCTGGGCGAGGGGAGCTGCAACCAGAGACAAGGCAGAAAACGGCTCGGCGAACGATTAGTCCTAAAGCAAAGGTTTTAAAGGTCAAAAAGCCAGCAGCAGCAGCGCATTTGGAGAGAGACGTGGGAGAAAATCATCCAAGTGAGTCAAACCGTTTTCCCCAGTGACAAACTTGGGCCACTTGCAACTGCCTGAAGTGAAAGACCAAACAAAAGCAAACGCGATCCCAGCAGAAGAGCTGCGATCTCCCAGGCCCAACCACACATCCACAATATCGTATATTTTATTTAAATTAAAAAAACTACACGTTTTCCAGGTTGCTTAAAGCATTCTGTAAAAACTGGAACTCAACCTAAACAAAAAAAGGATATATTTTAGTAAGACCCAGGGACTATTTCTGAGACATATGAATAGGGCTTAGGAATTAAGAAATAATAAAAAAAAAAACCCCATACACACACGCACGCACACACGCGCCCCGTCAACAAATTGTTAAGTGTTTGACACAAAATTTGGTTTTAAAGCTGCAGTTCCCCATTTGTAAGGGGCCTTTACAAAACGCGATGCTACGCTAAGCTGTAAAAGAAACCACGGACGGATCTATCGGAACAACATAAATATCACGTAAGAACCCAACGTCAAAAGGACGTTAAAGCTGCAAAGTCGAGCACTCAGCCAGGAACATGCTGCAGTTACGATGATGTGTGTTTAATTTAATTCATTTTGTAATAGAACAACTACTGCAAGTAGGAACCCTGCTTGTACCTAGTAGCGCTTGTTTTCCTCATGAAAATTGCTTAGGTTTTGCCATCCGTGTTGAAGGTGCGGTCCCAGCACTTATTCCGCATACAGTAAGTGTGTCCTCTCCTTTTTTTTGTATCTTTTAAACGACATTTCCTTTGAGCATAGGGGCATTGCCATCCCACTTTAAAAAAAACCAAAACAACCCAAACCAAAACACATAACAAACTTAAAAAATTATTATTTTTGCAGTTCAAGTATCCAAAAATCACCCGAAGCTACTCCCTCGAGTAGCGTTCAGCGTTTCTTGGTGCTGCAGTGACGCGAGGGGCTTCACCCCGAGCCCTCCTCGGCGCTGAGCCCGCATCTGCTGGGACGGGCGAACAGCACGATGAACAGGATTGAACAGAATGATGAACGGAATTGCTTTCTCTTAAAAAAAAAAAAAAATGCTGTTAATACCTTGAATTAACAAAAACAGGGCAACCCTTTCACAGATGGGGTCTGCCCGGATGGGACACCCATTCGCCGGAGCACAACTTGGGCTTCCCAGCAACCAAAAGGACGCAAGATTATCTACGCTGTCCTCTTTTTCTTCGTAGTGCTGAGCTCTAATAAATGCCACTTTACAGAGCGCCGGTCTTACTGGGATCATAACAGCCCAGCACCTCCTGGTGCTGTTCCTTTGGCACAGGCAGCAGGTCCCCGTGAGAAACCCCTCCTGGGGAAAGGCCAGCGAGGGGACAGACAGGGTCCCTGACCGGCCCCGCACGTGGCCGAGGGACAAGCACTGGCCCTCCGGCCTCATGCCCTGGTGGATTGGGAAAATAAGGAGGAATGATGTGAACGCCTCACCCCAGCGCAAGTATTGACTTGTCTCAAGAATCGCAGGGAAAGGAACGCAGAAGGCAAAGGAAGGTGGTGCTGTATTTGGTTACCAAGATGCTTGAAATGGTGAGAGGGATGGGCGAGAGCGGAACCGTCAGCGGCTTTGGGAGCTCCCCCAGGCTCCTAATCTCTCACCTTTCAGCAACAGACAGCAGCAGCTTCTTATCTTCTAGGGACAAAACTCAGAGGTTGAGTTACGTGTTACTAGCAGTTAACAGGGACATTTACAGGTGACAAGTCCCCGGATCCTCCAGGCCCTGGAAGGAGGTGTGCCCTGAGCAGCACGGACCCTTCTGGCCACGCTTCTTCCCGCACACACCATTAACACTTCCCTTAACTGGTCCCCAGGACGGTCCCAGTTTACTCCTCCATCCCATATTGGTTTCCAGTCCCCTCGCGCTGCCAAGAGTCCGACAGCCCAGGCACAGCGCGGGGGCGAGCGACCTCATTGTCTGCTTTTGCTCCGAAAAGAAAATACCCACGTTAGTGCATGACAAGGGGATTTTTTTTTAAGTCCGATAATCCCTGGAAGAATCCAGCTCGGCCAAGCGTGCTCCATCCCAGCAGTGCCAGGAGGAGCGGGATTGCCCGGCATCCTCTGCCCAGCTCACGGGCACGGGACCCGAGAGCACACCGTCCCTCCCGTGGCCTTGCTCTTCTCCCCATGGCACGGAAACAGCATAAAAATGAAGAATCCTTAACAAGGAGGTGAGATGGAGGAAGACAACAAGAGGGAGGGAAGCCAACGGGGGCGAGAAGAGGCGGCAGCTGGCGGAGGGACCAGTTCCTCTGGGACACGGGATCAGGAGCACCGCTTTCTCCTGCGGCTCAGCTCAGGCACCCAGTTTTTACATCCCTCTATATTTAACAAAAAGCTGCAAAACCTGCTGAGAAAGCGTGTCGCTCCTCCTGCTAAAATCTTATTTATTACAGTTTACTCCCTTCCCCAGCTGCGCTTCGTTCAAGTGACAGAGGTTTGCTGCCGAGTTGCAGGGCTGTACTAAAGACTCAATTTCGAGGCAGTTACAGACGGTGGAATTAAATGTTTTTACCATGAGGCTGCAGTTCCCCCCCAGCCGACACCTTGTTTAAAGCTGCGCACAAGAAGAAAACGCCGAGGGCCGAGTGCGTGCTCACCGACCGAGCTCCTTTACGCACAGCCACGCGGTAGCCAAATCAAAATTGCCCAGCGTCGGCTCTGCCCCTTTCCTACCTTCTGAATGCGCGACTTTGCAACCTTAATGCTTTTCTAACCGGTTTTTACGTGCTTGAGTGTAACACAATATACATATCCCTTCCCCCCACCCCACCCCCCTGCCCCAAAATAACTACACCATAGTAAAGAGTTTACAAATGTTCTGCTCGGTGTCACTGCTCAGTGAAAATACCCTAGGGGGTGTTGGAGAAGGCAGTCAGGTGAGGGGGGTGTCCTCCCGCAGGGCCTCGCGTTGTCCCCTGCTCTCCACCCCGCGCTGGGTCCCCGCTGCGGCCACCCCCTCAGCGTTACTCCTGGGCCTCCTTGCGAGCCAGCTTATAAACCTCCGTCGGCCCATCCACGTGGGTGATGGTGGTGGTGAGCTGAAGCTCTTCCCCACTGCTCACTCCCAGGTCACCTGAGAAAGGACGTTACTGAGTTAGCCTGGTCTCCCAACGAAATATTCGACAATTAGAAAGCAAAATTTTATTCCCTCCAGCCTTTCAGGAGCTACCTGATCTATGGACTATGCAACATTTCTATAAATGCTTTTATTTACAGTTATTTAAATAAAAGCATATCAGCAAAGGACGATTTCTGTGCTGCTGAAGACAACTGATAAAGGAATCAAAAGCGTTGCCGTTCTCCACCTGCCCCCATTTCTATTTTCTCCTTTCCTCATCCCTCCATTTGAGCTACACAATTACAACTGGGCCACGCTAAAAAGTACAAAAAACATCTAGAAGGTTTTAGACAGCCCTGGCTAAATCCTCAACCCTGTCTAACCTCGTCATTAATTAAAGCGTCTGCCAGGAAAAACAAACCGTCACGTGCATAACACTTCAAGGGACTGAACGTGCACTTTGGCAAAAAAACGCCGCACAAAAGATATCAATCACCCCCTTTATATCGCTTTCTTCCCGTGGGAGCCATCAGATCATGTAGAGGCATTTACCGTTCGACTGGTCTTCACCGTAATTCTTGTGCGACGGGGCGTAGAGGAACATCAGGGCGAAGACGTAGAGGTTCCACATGCCGTAGATGCCGGTGAAGAAGGCGCTGTTGACTTGTATCGTGATGTCCCCCCACTTCCAGTGGCCTTCGGTCACCTGCCCGGGAGAAAGCAGACACGCACGGGCCCGTCAGTAAGACCAGATTCTTTAAAAATACAGAAGCGACTCCCCAAAGCACTAACTTAAATCAACATGAACAGTGTCAATTCAACAGGACTGAGCAAATAGAATAGAACAGATTCAGCGACGCAGAAGTCAGGATAGGATTCTCCTTTTTAGCCTTAATCCGCAGGAAAAAAACGGTCCTTACAAAATGATGGCACCAGGATTTCTTTAACTTTGATTTATCACTCTTAAACGTGACAAAACCTCTCACATTCTGCGATACATCCCTGCCGTAACGGATGTGTTCGGCAGAGATTGCCACGTAAAGGGCAGTACCTAGGAGACAACTAGTAACACCTGAAAACTTTACGACTTCTATAAATAGACCTTTTATAGAAGGAAAACCAGCGTGAATAACGCACAGAGCTGATGCGCCGAATGCCGCCTGCTGCTTCCGTCTTACGAGAGGGGCCTCGGCTGACAGCAGCAGCCCTAGGCAGGCAGAGATTTGTCACAATTTATGCAAATATCATCAATATTAATATTACTTGAATCATCAATATTAATACAACTTGAAGACGGGCAGACTGTTCACACCGAGGGGCTGGCTTTCCATTAAAGAAAAAGAAATAAGGGGGAAAGACGAAAGCTAAACTACCTTGAGAAGAAGGTTTGCGTTACGCCCGTATGCGGTGACGGTTACAGTCATCAGCACTCAGTGGTGAATCAGACTGCCATTTCTCAAACCATTGCTTCCGTCTATCAGATTTTGAAGAGCAAAATCACCTGCCGCCGTATTTTGCGATGGGACCGACCACGTAGCCCAAAGCGTAAGCGATGCGGTGAGGGCAAACCTGCTCCTGCACCCCTAAACTCTGCAAAACTGGACTCGTGAGCCTGCACCCACAGCTCTCCCGAGGCTACAGCTGCCTGCGCTCAGGAACAACCCAAAACGACAACTTCAAAACAGATGCAATCTGAAAAGTCACTTGGAGTAAACCACCGAAGCACATTCCGGCAGCGATAAAAGCTCATTTGTACAAAAAAGGCGTCGGAGCTCCGAATGAATGGGCAGAGGCACCGCCGGAGACAGCAGGGCTGCAAAGTCAGCCCAGGGAAGGCTGAATCCTGTTATTGCTCTGTGGGCATCCAAAGCCAACGGATTTTTTTTTTTTTTTTTTTTCGTTTTCAATGGGAACAGAAGATTTTCCTCTCGCCGAGTTCTCAGAAATGACCAAGCCGTGTTGGCTGATATTTCAAAGAGCACAGCCCCAAGCCTTCCCCCGAGGCAAAGGCCTTTATGAAGGCCCCAGCCGAAGCAATATTATGGCGCTGCTTCTAATAAATGAAAACAACTTCTTAAAAAGCGACTTATTATCAAATCTGCTTATAACAGGCGTGCCTTGTCTGAACAGCAGGTGAGCCGAGGCTGTGAGCGGCAAAGGAATCGGGGGCTGGTGTTCTTGGATGGAGCCGTTTCGTCACTCACCTGGCTCACGATGAAGAAGATGACCGTCATCGCTGCACACGCCAGGGTGATGAGCATCAGGAACTTGAACCTAAAAATCAGCCCCTGTTTAGAGAGAAACGTCACCGCTCACGTTAACACAATCCACAAAACCCATTTTTGGTTTTAGCATGTACAAGACACAAGTACAAAAAAAAAAAAGAAAAAGCAAAGAAAAAAAAAAAAAGGGTCCAACCCACGAAACCCCAAAGCAAAACAACCTCCACCCACTCCTCTGCGCCGTCTTCACGACAGCCCATATTCTCCGCTCCCCACACGTCTGCATTCCTCCCGCACGCTCCGAGCGGCGTGTGCATGTCTGGGCAGCTCTGCCTTCCCACTACATTCGCTTTTGTGACGGATTCACCGAGAGTTAGCGCGGAAGAGGAGGCAGGTCGGTGTGAGCCATGGGCTTCGTCCACCAGCCAGCCCGAAAGCTCATCCCTGCGGTAAAACAAACACGGCTTCACAAGACGAGTCGGTTTCTACAGCGCGGGTGCTGGTACCAGACTAATCCTCACCTCCACCAGCTGGTTGGAAACTCCGGCGATTCCCAACACGTGTCAAAACTACGCCGGCTATTCCACAAGAACGCAGATTATAAAACAAACTATGGCTCCCGATGGCTTGGTTGGGAATCTGACTGCATGCCGGACTTGCTTGCACTAGCTTTTGCATTTTTACTTACAAATTCTTTTGGTTTTGTTTTTATATGTGTGTGCGTTGGGTTTTTTTAACCTGTTTCTGGAATTTTGGTGGAAATGTCAGCGTGTGCGTAATTACTATGCCAGACTACGACAACAAGCGACTATTAATTTAACTCTTCCAGCCCAGATTCATGCTTGCCAGATGTTTGTAGGGGAGCACGGCCGCCGCAGCTCTACAATACGAGCCGAACTCCTGGGCCTCTTGCTAAAGGGAAATACGGAACGAAATGCTCAATATCTTGTTCGCATTCTCTCAAGTCCCATTTTTTTTTCTTTTTTTTTTTTTTTAAATGTGCATTCCCCGATGGGTGATAACGGACTTGTTTAAATGAGAAGTGACCATCATTTAACAAAACAACATCAGCGATAAACATTTACACACCCATGGAAACAACACCTAAAGTGAGCTCCTCGTGTTTTGCAGCAGTTAAAGACTGCGAGGACAGAAACGACATACAAAATCATGGGCTAAAAACGGGGATAATGGGCTGAACACGTCGCATTTTGATTCTGGTGGGGCAGTTTCCCTCCTGCAATTTGGTTAGGAAAAGACAACCCCGTAAATCTGAATTCAGGCCATGGAAAAATAGGGTGGTCTTAGTAACACTTTCCATTAAACGCCATCATTAATATTACAGATGGAGAAACAGAGGTACTGGGAGCTGCTGGGCTTACACCCCGCAGTAATTTAAACGGTAGTTGGGCCAATTTTCTTCTATCCTCCAACGCTGTTCAGTAAGTTGGGAGACGGCAACTACTCATAAGAAAGGAGCGGTGGCTGATGTACACTCCCGACAACTCAAAAATAACTTATTTGGGTCTTTAGTCCCAAATAAAGACGACATGACAGCCAAACAAAAAGGCATTTAGGGGATTTGAGCCATGCAAGAAAGGCGATAAAGACCAGATCTTCCAATTCAGGACTACATGGATAGAGAAGGTCTCAGTACGGCCTTTACGGTCAAAAAGGCATTTTAAAAATAAAGAATCGGTGCAACAAGGGGGACGTTACCTCGTAATGAAGGCGGCGAGCCTTGCTCATGGCCGGGAGGCTGGACTGCTTTCCACTGATGTTTCTGAACACTTGGAAGACCATAAAACACAGGAAGAGAAAATAGAGACACAAGCAGATTCCCGCGACTATAATAAAGGCCATCTGGGCAGCGCAGGTTAAGAGAAAATGGTCCAAGCTGAACCAAAATAAATAGCAAACGTTATTCAGGCAATTCACTCATTTTAGTCTCATCCCAAAAAATCATAATTAAACTTCTAGCGGGCAGCGGGCACGCAGGACGGCAGCCTGCCCGTGAGTGAGGCAGCGCCGGGGGAGTCCCCGGCTTGGTGGGGAGCGTGAGCTCCGGCGGCCCCCAGCGATCGGCACCAGGAGGGATAACCCACCAAAACGTCCGCCCATGGAAATCTGCAGAGATTTGGGAAGCCATCGCCAACCGGCGCGATCTCCGGAGAGGCTCCTGCAAGAGGGCTGGATGCCGCAGGAGGGAGACTAATCGCATTAGCTTATCTCAGCCCGGTAATCAAAATTATCGGCAGTGAAAGCCAGCCCTTCCAGCCGGGCCTGAAAGAGCAGCTCATGGAGATGCCCCAGCAACGCCTGCCCCAGGAACGGCAGCACAGGGAGGGCCCGGGAGCAGATGCCACCGCAGCTGGGGCCGGGGGAAGCAGAGCTGGGGCAGCATGGGCTCTGGGGTTATGGTGATGACACCCAGGACCTAAATCCCCGCTGCTTCTCCTCAAATCTCTGACACCTTGAGGAGAGGTTCAGTTCTCCAGTGACTTCCCCAAGCACAGCATCAGTCCCGGGAGACACCCAGCTCCAAACCTGCCAGGACTGCTTCTTCCAGCCAACACCAGCATCTCCCGCAGCACCCGAGCCCCGGCTCCCATCCCACCCTGCCGAAAGGAGGAGCGTTTCCCCACACCCCGCAGGAGTCGGGCAGGATGGGAACACCTCCCTCTCCTACCGACACAGACCGAGCCTGCCCTGAGCCGGCTGGAAGGATACAGCCAGCTCCGTGCCAACTTCGGTGGTCCAGATGCTGTAGAAGGGGTTCTTCAGCTGCACTCCCCTGCAAGGAGGAGAGAAAACACCGAGCTGCCATAGAAGCCAACAAGCTCCGAGAGCCCCACGCCTGTCCTACAGCCTGGGATGAGCCAGCCACGCTGCTTCCCCGTGCGGGCGAGGAGGAGACGAGGTGGGAAGCGTTTCTTTTTGGTCCTATGGGACAAGACATGCTGCTGGGAAACGCCAACAAGCCAGAGTGTGCTCCCCAGAGCCTCTCCTCGCTTCCTGAGATGGGGCCGTGCATCCAGCCACGGGGGTGAAACCACCGGCCCCTGCCACGGGAGGTGCACGGGGAGCAGCGGTGCACCTACCTCTCGCACATGTCAAAGATGAAGAGGCAAAAGGAGCCAACAGCTATAGGTCCAACCTGCTTCCAGTACCCCGAGAGACGATTACGCTCGTTCTGGTCCTAATAAGAAGGTCAAGAGGTGAGGAGGAAGAAGAGAAAAAAGGAAAAGCAAGTTAGCTTGAAGTCACCTCACCTGGTGCGAGTCCTCACACTCAACCAGTATATGGGAGTCGCCAGGCACGGCTGCAAGTGGGGATGGAAACCACCTTCCCTTCTGGGTCGTACCCACCATCATGTGCTCTCCACAGAAGATGATCCAAAACGACAGGAGCATGGCATAGAAAATGCCTTGTCGAATGTCTCCGAAGAGCAACATCCAAGTCCAGTCAAATCCAATGGAAAACCACTCCACGGGGATGTTGATGAACGTCATGGAAATTCCCAGGGCAAAGATGACCCTGGAGAGGCAGAAACACCATCTCTTTCCAGTTTGCAAGGCAAGGACACAGAGCCCCAGAAGTCAGAGCTGTGCATGAAGAGCAACAGAAGAAAATCTGGCACTGTTTGTTTGGGCAGTGGCGGTGGGGTGTCACCTCCTGCCAGCAAACCTCTGGGGCTAAGCCCCTCTGAGCAGCCATGGACAAATGCAGCTACTCCTTCTCTATGGGTTTAACGGGAAAGAAAAGAGAAGCTGGGGATGTCTCCTGCTCCCAGTGTGCCTGGGTGGAGGGAAGGGACAGAGAAAAGACCATCCATGTCTCCCCAAACATGGGCTCCGCCTGGGAGCGGTGACCACCCCGGCCAGGGTCCTCTTGCTTGAGGGTCACCTTAGCCAGCGCGTGAGCCCCTACTCACTTCTCCAGCAGGACAGGAGCTCGTGTCATCAGCGTGATCCGTCTCCAGTACCACACCATGATAATTAAAATGCTGGGGGTGAGGAACGTCTTCATGGCAAACCACACTTTTGTAAAGCCTCCGTTTTGATGGATGCCCTAAGGAAAACCAAGGTGGAATGCAACAGCTGGCGCAGAGTTTGACATCATTACTCCGTGCTTCTCCTTACAGGCGCCAAGAGGAGAGGCACGGACGTGGCAGTACGCGTAAGCACAGGTAGATGCAAATATTCTTTGAAAGACACGGTTTGCCCAACACAGGAAAGGGAGCAGGTGCCTACTCATCACCCAGGTCGTTTGAGGAGGCTTCAAAGTCCTGAAAACAAATGCCAACACGCAGCTCTCACTGCGAGGTGGAGAGAGGGGCACTCTGACACAGCATGGAAAAAACTGGCACAACTGCTCTCAGACAAGTAACAACATCCTCACGAAGCCAAGTCACCACTGGTGGGAGACGCATCAGCCAAATTCATGCATTTCTCCAGACACAGGCTCTCCCACCGCTGTCTGCAGCCACCACAGCCGGCTGGCTCGCTGCTTCTGCTGAGAGGGACGGGGCTGGGAGGTTTTCCAGCTGGGAAAAGCACCCATGGCCACCAAGCCTCAGGGGGGGGCAGGAGCAGGGGTAGCTGACAGCCGTCCCAAACATCTGCGCGGCGATGGCTGACTCCAAGACAGAGCAGGTGCCCCCTCAACCCTGCTGTTCTGTTCCTCCTGGGCTCCTACCCATGAGAGGCAGCACTGAATCAGGTGGAGGACCCTGCACCCGAGCCAGAATGTGGAGAGGAGACAGTAGAAGTGCCCAGCTCTGGAGGTGGCCACCGGGCAGTGCAGGAGGGTGGCACTGCTCAAGGCTTGGGGAGGGCTCCTCAGAAGAGAGCAGTCAAAGAGGGCATCCCTCAGGAAGGAGGAAAACCACATTTGCAGGTAGGAACTACGTGTGATGGAGTGTAGGACCTTGCTGTGGGGTCAAAGAGAAGATCGAGAAAGGAGCTGCAGCACCCCCCAGGCAGACATCACGGACAGGAGCGAAACGGACACTTACCACCAGGCGGATATCCTTGATTTCCCCAATGCCCACATTAATGCCCTTCCTCTCGTTCACAGGCAGGCGGATGTTGATGAGGTAGTATTTGTGGGCCACGCTGCCGATCTCCATGAAGGGAAGGAAGTCACAGTCGTAGTGACGGCCTTCAGACTCCAGGGTCTAGAGAGGGCACAGAGCAACAAGGCGGCAGTCAGCCTCGGATGGACCAGCACGGCTTCCACGGTGAGGGTCGGCAAAAGCCCTAACACTGGGACCACTGCGAGCACCGGGAGCCTGACTGCTAATTCCAGCCTTCCCCTGGGGAGAGGTCCGTGCAAGTCTGGAGAGCCTCGGCAGTTTGGGGACATTTTTGCTCAAGTTTTTGATTGTTTGGGGTTATTTTAGTCAATAGCGTTTGACCTCAAGGTTCACATCTCAGGCCCTTAAATATACTTAAAGTCACGGGAGCCTTTCAAGATGAAAGGCTGCTTTGGGATCCAAGCGCCCTCCCTCAGCAAGCACAATGCGAGCCAGAACAAAACGGGCAACTCTCACACACACGTCTTGATGTGGAGTTTTTTACACCCTGTTTTACTAGCAATACTCTCCTCCGTACCGTGTAGGTATTTACTGCGTACGTGTGGCTGTACGGAAGGGTACAGGTCTTACCGGAGACACAAGTGGGTTGCTGAAAGGGACTGTGAAATGGGAGAACAAGACACAGAGCTGAAAACCACGGCATGGCAGAGAGACAGCAGATTAATTTAAACACAGGAATTAACAGTCTGCAGCACAAAAAACACATCTTTAACCAAGATGCTCCGTCCTCACTGCTAGCTGTGCTCTCTGCTCCTAAGCTTTGTAGCTTGAGGCATTAGGAAGTTACTTTAAGAACCTCTTGCCCCACCTCTCCAGGTTCTTTGGGTGCTGCACCATCCCTGGTGGGCTGTTTCCTCGCCACTCCTGAAGAACAAGGTTTTGTCTATCACAAAAGCGGAAGATGGAAAGGTCCAGGTTCTCTAGGATGGTTTGGGTTACACAGATCTCAGAGCATTCAAGTTCCAGCCTGATCACAACTGCAGAGGACAATTCTCCTTGCACCTGGATCCGTGTGTTGACCTCACACCTTCCTTTTCTTCCTTACAGTTCTAAGTCTACCTTTGACTTCATCCCCTTCTCTTGTACCACCAAACAGACCCACTTGCGTGTGGAGGTCATCGGGTTTTCAAAGATTTTGAGCCAAGAGAAAGGTGACACATTTGAAACTCACGATGGAACAACTCAGAGCTTCTAGGAAGCACCATGAAGGAAAGGCAGAGGACAACTCCCACCACGCTCCCACACCTCCCCACCTCCAGCGGCATCAAAACACCTTACTTTTGGTGAGCCAAAGGTGCATTTCAGCTTCCTGATCTCTATTGCATGGGCTATTTCTTCCCAATCATCAAACATGTCATCGCGATATGCTAATGACACATCCAGGGTAATTTCTGCGTTTTCTTCTGCAAGAGTAAGGAGACATCAGGCTTGTTAGAGAGGAATGGTACAGAACATCAGAAGGGTGGGAGAGCCTCTAGACACTGAAAGGACCTCTGAGAGGCACACAGCTACGGAAGGGAGTGGAGATTTTTGCATTCCAAACAATACAGACCAAATTACCTTTTCTCAAAACATTTAGGCCCTCTCTCGTAGAGACGAAAAAATCGGTCATAAAGGTCTGATACCTTTTTAACATATCATGACTTACAGCTTACGTTACGGTTGTCGGTGAGGAGCATTATTTATTCAGGTAGCATCAGAAACAGTAATTATATAAAACTGGAACCTCAAGAGCCGCAGAGACAGACAGTACGCCCAAAAGCCACCCAGCAGCCTCTTCACCGCGGGCTGGCAGAGGGACAGAAAGACAGGCTCCAACATTGACTTTCTGTAGGTAATGCAGTAGGTCCTTCCGCTTCAGGCAACAACTACATTGCATCATTGAAACAGTGTTTTGTTACAGAAAACCACAGAAAAGATGAAGTATACAACTGTCTATATGGTTAGATGGACTGTCTAAAGGAGAAACCACGCGACTAATGGGACATTTTGCTCATTCAGATGTGATCGCAGAAGTCATCTCTCAATACGACCTTAGGTTTCTTTTGGCTGTAAGGTTCACCACCCATAAACATTGAAGCCCGACATCTTGAATATAAAGGTCTTGAATACACCCCTTGACAAAGATGTATTCTACCGGGGAGACATTTTATGAAAGAAACAAAAAGGGTCGCGGAGTGCTTTGGGTGGGACGGGAAGGGAGGAGGCAGGAAAAGGTCAAAATGCATCACCAAAAGCCCAAATCACTTCACCGTTGCCCATTCCTAGGATCCCCTGCTCTTAGAAGATTAGCCAGGGTTGCCAGAGTGAGAAGAAAACACTACACAAAGTTCCTTTAAAAAGAAAATGAAAAAATTGAAGTTTAGCTATGCTGGCCTTGCTGGAAAAAGGGATGGCCCATAACCTCAGAAACGAGGACGGAGTTCGTATTTTCTGTATGTATTGTTTAACTTTTCTCACACACAGTAAGACGTCTGAAGCCCTCCCCTCTACACGCAGCCCCCGCAGCACCACTGGCTTGTTTCTGCCTTTACAGAAGCACCAACTTGCACATCGGTAAACACCCCGAGAGTTTATATGCCCAGGTAATCTCACCACATCAAATTTGCATGGAAACAGTCAGGTTGTCCTCTCCTGGACACGTTCACAGCAGGAGTACGGAGTGTAACTGCTTTTAAACATGCTCTTGCTACCCAGAGGTCATCACTGCAAGATGGAAATGGGGCTAGAACAGACTAATTTAGGTGCTGTAACCGAGCAAGTTCATGAAATCGAGAATTATGGTTGAAGCTTGCCAAGCAGCAACATGTAAACATGCTTTAAAAACCCCAGGCCAGTCTGTTCGAGCTCCACCAGATGTAAAACCCGCCTATTTACCAGGCACAGATCCCAGGGATGGCTCTGAAAGAGGAGCACGTTCTGAAATGAGCATGTGCATGCTACAACCTAGGCTCTTTTCGTAGATCACCAAACTCTGAGAGACACAGCTGTTGGAAAAGCATTGAAACATGGCTACAGAACCATCCACACTGCAGAAGCACTGGAAGATGGCTACAGAACCAACCGCCATGGAGAAGCGTTGGAAGATGGCTACAGAACCAACTGCCATGGAGAAGCATTGGAAGATGGCTACAGAACCATCCACACTGGAGAAGCGCTGGAAGATGGCTACAGAACCAACTGCCATGGAGAAGCGCTGGAAGATGGCTACAGAACCAACTGCCATGGAGAAGCGTTGGAAGATGGCTACAGAACCATCCACATTGGAGAAGCGTTGGAAGATGGCTACAGAACCAACTGCCATGGAGAAGCGCTGGAAGATGGCTACAGAACCATCCACATTGGAGAAGCACTGGAAGATGGCTACAGAACCAGCCGTCATGAAGAAGTGCTGGAAGATGGCTACAGAACCACCTGCCGTGGAGAAGTTTTGGAAGATGGCTACAGAAGCACTTGTCACGCCGGTGTGGAAGTACCATGCTCTCCCTGCAGACAGCTCATGCTTGCTAGCTCCTGGGAAGCACGCTGCGGCACGCTCCTGAGCTCAGGAGGTCAGAAATGCCCCTGCAGATCCGAGCTGACACACACGCACACATTCCATCAGGGCTGCGTCACGGCATAGGCCGACGCCGTATGTGCTCTGTCCCGCGGGGAGGCAGAAGGCACCGTACACGTTGTCAACGCCCATGGCTTTTCACTGGGACCAGTCTGTGTGACGACAGGGCTTGCCTGCCCTGGGAACGGGCTGCAGAGACACATCAATTCTCGATGAGCTTTGAAGTTCAGCTCCAGAATAAATCTGGTCTTCATAATTCTGGAGGGAGGCTGCTGCGTATCTACAAGTAAGCACCAGTCTTTCAAGCGCTGCGTGTCCCATATATTTATCATCTTTTTCAGTTATATTTTTCCTGGGAATGTGTGGTGGCATCCTCCTCCAGAACGACGGGGCACGGATGGGATCTGGGGTTTAGACTGGCTGTTTGCAGTATTTGGAGGTGGCTCTGTTGATGTGGATCTGGTGCATCTGATGTGGATGCAGCAAGATTCTTCTGAGCATTTTTTTCGCGCACGTGATCTGTTCCATCCAGATCGATACCAAGTTCCCTTCCACAGCAGCCCTTAGTTAGGTTTCCATGAAACACGAATTTGCCATCTCAGATCCGCTATTTAGGAGACCAGCAAAACAGATAAATGGGAACATAAGGTTGAACTTGGCCCGGCTAAAGAGAACTACAAACTCCATCTCAGAAGCCATAAAACCCAGTGGAATGCTTGGGATTAAATCCAACAAAACCAGCTTTCATTATTTCATCTTTGTAATCCAAACGTTGCTGCTGCCGTCGAGCAGGGAGGCAGGAGATAATAGCAGTGTGCGCCTTTCCAGACCAAGGGATTAGAATCTCCCTCTGAATTTCCATCAGTCCTTGCGCCAGGGTAGCGCCTCCCATTACAACAGAGTTTTGTACAAAGACTCTTCGAGATAAAATATGTACGTATGTATGTACACACACACACACGTATTTGCAGACGGCCAGTCCCACACCAGTCCACGGAGCCTTTCATTAGCAGTCCCCATTGTCCGAGAGACAGAAATAAGGACAGCGACACCCTCCTTGGCAGAGAACTGAATTTTAAGAAGATTCATGACTTATTCACATTAATACCAAACACAATTTGGGTGGGCGGGTGCCCTTTTCGTGCCTGGCACTGACACCGCTGAAGGCTCCGGGCCGGGAACGTGCCCGTGCCCGCAAACACACGCACGGGGCAGAGGGAGAACCGGCAGCTCCCGTTCCACCGCGCCTGGCTCCAAGATAAAAGCAAGGTGGTTTAAAACAGTGTTGTTTACCATCGAAACAGCAGATGGGAGGAGTGAGCAGGAGGCAAGAGGCTGACCGTCAAGGCCGTTTTTACTTCTGGAAGCGCTGACAGAGAATAAAGTATTTAATTATTCAAGGCTGAGCCCCAGCAGAAGAGGAGGAACGCATGCCAAGGCAAGATGAGAAAAAGCTACTGCAAACCTGCGTTCAGCCTCCCGGATAACACGTTCGAGGAAAGCAATTATTCAGTTCCTCCACGCACGTTAATCGAGATTCTCCGGAATTTCCCAACGATAAAAGGTAGAAATAGGGAGACTGAAATCTGTCTTGTTCAGAGAGATGACATCACCCGTGCCAGGAAACTTCATCACACAAGGACCGTGTCGGAGCACCTCTTCGTGCCTCCAGATTTACCTTGCCATCGCAGATTTGTAGGTAATTTGGAGCCTGGTACATCACTTCTGATGTTAGCAACTCAAGCGCCCAGTGTCAGCCTCACCAGTATCACAGGATTACACTGAAAACCCTGCCGGAATAGAGGATTTGGGGTTCCAGGGATGAGCGAAGAGAAGCCGCGCTCCTGCGGGGGTTCCCAGGGTCTGTTCCTTGGCAGGGCTGCGAGACGCCGTGACCCCCCCGCCCCCTCCCGCGCTCCCAAGCGTCACCAACAGATGCTTTTTTCACCTCGGCACGTTACTGCCAGACGTTCAGAGCCCAAGATCTTTTCCACGGTTCCCTTCGTAGCGCTGTATCAACAGCGGGCATCGTCGCTCGCGTTACAATGGTCTAAAAATAGCGAATTTGTTGCAGAAGACGGCTCTGTGCCAGCTGCATACTAACACAGCTGTCTGGAAAGAGGCAGACGCAAGCAAAGAGAAGAAACGCTGGCGTTATTTGCATTACCCTTCCATGCTTCACCGGCTCTCTGAAATGACAAAACCTACCAAAGAGACCAAAACTGGATGAACTGGAACAGGAGCCTGCAGCCACCCGCCTGTACGCAATTGCTTTCCAACAGCAAAGAAACCAGAAGTTGTTCTCACTTACTAACCTCTTAAGTTCGCTAGATGTAAAAAGAGAAGAAAACCAGTGGGTTTTATTTCAGACTGAGGATCCGTGAAGGCCCCTCCAGGCTGTTACGCCACCCGATAGGTAGAGGCGTCACTATCCAAAGCCCAGCACAGCGCAGCCGTGGCTCTGTACCCGGCGGGGACACTGCATTCCGAGATGGAAACTCACTATTGAGCCATTCCAGGTTTCCTTTTCCCCGGGGTGTAACTGAGGCAGGAAGACCCCGGCTCCGGGCGCTCCCAAAGCCTGTGGCTGTGGGGAGGGAGCAGCCTCCGGGTCCCTGCTCCAGCCAAGGATGGATCCCAGGGAATTACTCCTTGGCACGCAGACGGTCGTGCTGCAAAGCCGCTCAGAGGGAAGGACTGACGTTCCCTGTTAAGAACACGGCAGCTTGCCAAGCCCAAACAGCCCGGACCTATGGCAGCAGACCGGCCCAAAAAATAAATAACATAAAGACAGAGAAATCCCCTGCAAGCTCACAGCACATCCTCTCCCATCCTTCTCCGAGGTGCCCTGCCCATGAGAGCCCGGCAGCAAGACGTGCCAACAAGCAACAACTAAAGCGAAGCAGGAATGGACTTTTGAAGTGACGTGAAGGGAGCAGCGCTGAGCGCCCAACCTGCCCGGGACCGGGACGTGCACGCTCAGCACCAGCGACCCCGGCCACGGCTCGGCTCTGCGGTGGGAAGGAGCGGTGGCTCCCAGAGCCGGCTCACCCCGTTCCTCTCTGGGAGCAGGGACCATCCTTCCCAGGACAGCTGCTGTTTTGGAGAACGCTCCTCGATGAGCTGAACGGCCTTCATCCCTCCCCTGAAAGGTGTTCCTCAAACCCAGCGATGGGAACCAGACCCAGTTGCGCAGAAACGCTTCGGCTTGAAAGCAGCCTTTTGTGCACAGATTTCTTGGGGCTGGCAACCAGAGGACGGCCGCCGCTGCCCCGCGGATGTGCGAGTGCCACAGAGCAGCCAGTGTCCGCGTACACCAACCACTCGTTTCCCGCAGTCCCTGCTCGCAGCAGAGCATCCTGCATCCCGCTGGGAGCGCGTCCTGCTCGCTGGTGCTGCCGTCCTTGCCAGCGGCATGAAGCTTTCCATCGCAGCTTTGGCCATTGAGGTACAGGTGGTTTTAACGCAACTTCCTCTCATTTCTGTATGCCGCCTTTCCCTGGTTGGGGAAGGGTTTTTTTTTTTAATAATTGAATGCACAACGCATCAAAAAAAGCTCGGACGCAGAAATAACCTTTTCCTCGGAGAAACAGCAAGTCTGAGTCTCTCCCAGCTTTCCATGAGGGATAAACACAAGGGAAGTAGCTCAGCTTCTGACCATCTGTGTTGTGATAACATCTGCATTTCAAAAACATTTAAACATCTGCACTAGGAAAGTCCAGACGCAGTTCCCAAGGGGAATGTGATTAAGGCTGGTTCCTTCTCGGAAGGGCACAGACCCCCCTCGGGATGCCGGTGGCTCTCCGCTTCCCTGCGCCCCGGGAGAGCCCTCACCAGCTGGACGGGGAGGGATGACACGGAGGGATGACACGGAGGGATGACACGGAGGGATGACACCATCTCCGGAGGCGAGGGGAAGCGTCAGCATCCAGCCCATGAGTCACCCCAATGTCCATCCCTGCCCCATCCCTCTCCCCGCAGGGCTGCGGCAGCCAGCGCCCCCGGAAAAAAACCCCAGCCCGCTGAGGTCTGGCTTTGAGGTCTTGGATTAAAGCTTGAGAGAAGAAACTCAAAGGGTCGATTTAAAAGGAGGAAACGAGGTTATTTCACATCTTCAGTGTTACCTCTTTTGAGGAGCCAATTCCGATTACCTGATCAATGAAGCTCTTAACACTAATGCAAAGTTAGAAGCAAGATACAGAGACACACATGCAATTATTTTGGCTTGACAAGATTTATTTGTATTTTTTTGGATCAGTTACAAGACAATCTAGTCAGGAAGAAGCACATTACTCATTACTTACTTAGATTTTACACTTAATTTACATCTGCCTTCAGCTTGGCACAAAGTGTAGCAAAAGAACGTTTTAAAAGACTTCCTTCAGTCAAGGAAACGAAACCTTCAGGATGTGCCCAATAAGGTCCCACCATAAGAAGGTGGTGGGACCAAACGCTCATCTCCAAATGCTTCTCATAAACACAGAACAGCAGCAGCTACTGAACTGACAACGACCAGAAACGGAGCCTTTCCCAGCTGCAGAAGTGGCAGGGCTCACCCCAAGCCCTGCTTTTACTACCCAGAGGGTGGCCCAAGACAAGCTTTTCTGCTTTTCCATCTCAGAAAAAGCTCCCACCTTTGAAGGACCTGGTGACTGAACAGCACAAACAATGCCCTGAAGGCAAGGCTCTCTGCCCTCGCAGGAGAAATGCCATCAAAAGGCTTGTTTAGCATTCAGCAACCTGCTCCCAGGTGCTCAGCCAGTTACCGACTCCAGCTCAGCTGTTTGACTTTAGAAGACTCAGAACAAAGTGTTATTTCTCAAAACACAGTCATCTCTTGAAGTCTGAGACGCTGAGCGAGACCTTAATAAAATTACAAAGCTACTCTGTGTTTTAGAGATAATTATAGGGTTAAGAACACAGCAGTAGGCTTTATACAGTCTCATTTTTAACTTATCTTAATGGCGATACATTAACTAGCTTCCACCCGCGTGTGCTGCTCCCGGTCCCCAGCCCGGCTTCTGGGACAGATTTGCTCCCGGAGCTGATCCACCACGTGGTGACGGGACCACCAGAGCCACAGCAAGGACAGGCTGCAGCCAGAGAAAGAGCTACAGCAGCCCCAGCGCAGACCGGCTGGAGAAGTAAATTGTTCCGTTATTGTTAGGTTAGAGTTGTTAGGGAGAGGGATTTTTCCCCGAACACTTTAAAACACAGACACAGGTACAACTCTTCTTTCAGCAAGGGGCAGATCAGTCTTGCCCCTGCTGCTCCCGACACCGCTTTGCAGATTTTTTTGCAGGGTTATTTATTATTTGGGGGTTTTATTTTGTTTTTCCAACTCTGTATTTTATCTTCTTCCAGGAACTAAGGGAGCATCCCAGCAAGACACCTTCTTCCACGGTTCCCGTACCCATACGGTTTTCCAGTTACTTTGGGCCACTGTAGTTTCAAGGACAGACGGTGCTTTCCATCTGCACGCATCAAATCCCAGCAAAAACCGTATCACAAGGATAGACGGAAGGCAGGGCAACTATTTCAGTTCACCAACAACCAGCCTCACACTACAGAAATTAAAGTTGTCATGACAAAGGCTTGGTAAATAAACATCAACTCTTCTGCAACTGGTGCCCGAGGGAGAGTGTGCGTTCAAACCCTCAGACACGAGCGTTCCTTCCCCCGAGCTCCCCGGGTACGCTTACGGATCAATAATTTCATTTACTGAGTCCTTGGGCTCTGTCCTCCTTTCAGCTGGGACAGAGTTAATTTTTCTTCCTCGTAGCTGCTGTCTTTTGGATTGAGTATGAGCGTAATTTGATAGCAACAACTAAAACAGTATGCGTTAATTAACGTTTATTGAGTCGNCTTTGGGCCACTGTAGTTTCAAGGACAGACGGTGCTTTCCATCTGCACGCATCAAATCCCAGCAAAAACCGTATCACAAGGATAGACGGAAGGCAGGGCAACTATTTCAGTTCACCAACAACCAGCCTCACACTACAGAAATTAAAGTTGTCATGACAAAGGCTTGGTAAATAAACATCAACTCTTCTGCAACTGGTGCCCGAGGGAGAGTGTGCGTTCAAACCCTCAGACACGAGCGTTCCTTCCCCCGAGCTCCCCGGGTACGCTTACGGATCAATAATTTCATTTACTGAGTCCTTGGGCTCTGTCCTCCTTTCAGCTGGGACAGAGTTAATTTTTCTTCCTCGTAGCTGCTGTCTTTTGGATTGAGTATGAGCGTAATTTGATAGCAACAACTAAAACAGTATGCGTTAATTAACGTTTATTGAGTCGAGGATTTTTTTTTCCAGCTTCCCACAGAAGCTGAGAGGGAGCAGAGACAGGACAAGGTGGCCCAAGGAACATCCCACACCACAGCCACCAGTATACGTATACATGGGGCTGGGCAGGAATCCGCAATCCCTACTCCGCGCAGGCTGGGCCACCCATCATCAGGTGATGAGACTAACGGCATTACTTTACTTTTGTACGTTCTTTTTAACATTATTATTTTTTTTTCTTCCATTACTGTGCTATTAAACTGCCTTTATCTCAACCTATGAGGTTGTTTTTGTTTTTTTGTTTTTTTGTTTTNATTATTTTTTTTTCTTCCATTACTGTGCTATTAAATTGCCTTTATCTCAACCTATGAGGTTGGTTTTTTGGGTTTTTTTTTCCCCCTTTTTCTCCCTCTTCTCCCTGCCCTATGGTGGGTAAAATGAGCGAAAGGCCGTGCGGTCCCAGTTGCCAGCTGGGGTTAAACCACGACAGCTCATAGTTTAGAAACTCATCACACAAAAACATTTGGCAAACACGGAGCGAAATACCATGGCTTAAAGTCTTCAGCACTGGGAAACTAGCAGTTCAAGTCTTTGTAGAACGGATTTTTGGGGCAGACATTTACAGAACTAAAAAA
>VXBH01001546.1:140597-155563 GCA_013400035.1 Rynchops niger | reverse complement strand
ATCTGAAACGTCCCTTCCAACCCGGACAACTCTATGATTATAAACAAGCGTAGCTGCTGATGGTCTGCGTACTTTAAAACGGGGAACCTGCTTATCATCAGCTCAGCTACTTGCTCACACAGCGCGAGCAGCTCTCCCTGCAAAGATACGTACTGGGATGTCTCATTCCCACCTTCAGAACATGCTCCTGTATCACCTCGCTCTATGGAGGCACCGTAGCAGTTCACGTGCAGCGCGGGGGAAAAAGCAACCTTAAGAGAAACACACTGGGAAGTGAGGCCGCAGCCAGCATCTAACGAACGATGGAGAGTGACTTACTTAGGTCGTTGTCCATCTTGAAGGCGATGTCCAGCTGCATGATGAAAAGCATGAACTGGAACCAGGGGCTCATCTCCTTGCTGGGGAGGGGAATGTGCACGGCAAACACGATATCGTTGGCTTCGATCTGCCTGCTCACCGCCTCGTCGAAGTCTTTGAGCTTCTCGCAGTGGTTGGGTCCCCAGGGCATCAGCCACTTGGTTTTGTGGTGGTTTTTCCTCACATCAATGCACTTCACTGACATGTAAGGAACAGCTGTAGTGGGGCTGGGAGCTGCAAACGGAAGAGAACCACGGTTTTTAGCGTCTTCAGATATCGTACACAGTGGTTTCCCCGTCAAAGTATGGGGCTCCCCATTCTACTGTCTGAAGGTCATTTAAAAGAAATGCATCGGGTGATTCCCTTTCACAGCTCCTCGATCCTGCAGTTAAGCAATTAGGTTTATTACATCTACAGACATATTACTGACTTTGTAGTGGGATCGAATTAGGATTAGCTGAAGCAGTGGGAATCCGCCGGTTCAGTCTCCGATACCTCCGTCCCACCGAAATCACACGGAAAGTTCCTGGCATCGTTTTCCGCGCATACGCTCTTCCAGTTTGCTCACTCAAGAAATCCACTGGTAAAACACGTGCGGATCCCAAACCCAGACAGACGAACTAATCCCGGACCTTGCGGTACCGCAGAGCCAGGGGCAAGGCGATTTGAACCCGGGCACAGCCGCGCGCTTCCCTGGGCAGGAAGGCTTTTCTCCCCGCCGAATCACGCAATCGTTTTTGAAAAACTTCAGGGAAATAGAAGAGCTCCCAGCACGGATAAACTGGCTATCGCTGCATTAATTCTGGACTTACTTTCAGGCCCACCAGCGATGTGGTCTGGAGCACGCCAAGCGGAGAAGGCGGTGCAGCCCTCCCTGGGCCGTAAACCATCTCATCGTCCCCAGGGACGACGACGAGCCTCACGGCAGCGCGGCACTAGCGCTTCACACGCCCTCTATACGTGGGGGTACATCCTCACCCCCAACACAGCTCCCTTTAGTAAGGCAAGCCAACCACCTTCGGAAAGCCAAGCTAAATGCAGACGAGTTTCTATCCTTTGAGGTTATCACCCGTGGGCACCACCACCAATCGACTGTTCTCAAGGATTTTTTGCCATCGCTGCTGGAGGCGGTGGGGGCTGTTTAGAAAGACTACCAGCATTTTTACTGCTTCTCTAATCATGCTGCTCATGGTCCGACCTCCATAAGACATCAAACAAGGGATGCAAGTTACTGAAAAGAGGGGAGACTGAGGTGAGATGTGAGGCAGGAATTGTTGGCTGTGAGGGGGGTGAGCCCCTGGCCCAGGGTGCCCAGAGAAGCTGTGGCTGCCCCATCCCTGGAGGGGTTCAAGGCCAGGTTGGACGGGGCTTGGAGCCACCTGGGCTGGTGGGAGGTGTCCCTGCATGACGACTATAACAACCAAAGATCTGTCTCTCTCTTCCCCCGAGCCACAGGGGTGGGTTTTTTTGAGATATTGGGAGAAAAGCAGCAGAACGGAGAACTTGGCTCTGAAACGCCCCCAGCGCCACAACAAGCAACGAGGCTTCGTGCATGTGCACGGGACACCCATAACGCCTAACATCCCAGATGAGATCGTTAAAACTATGGCTGATTATCCTGCTTGGGCTTTACATTGATTAGGGAACAGTGAGAAACTCTGAAGTACCAATAGGGATGAAAGCAGAAAAAGAATAAATAACGCATTCCACCTTCCGACAGAATTTCACCATGAACCACCTCCCAATCTGAGAGAAAGAAAAGGCTTTTTAAAACTCAAATGTATTTCCAACGTAGTTCTTCCACGCAACGAATTCTTAGGACAGTGGTTTTGGCCCTGTTTCAAATAGCATTTGGGAAATAAATCTTCGAACGCATCACAGAACTGGGAAACCACGGGGACGAGCGGCGCTCCAGTTCCTCACCTCCCCAGTACGATCCCAGGGGCTTCCACGGGTCAGAAAGTCAAGTGATGAGAAAGTCGGGAATTCCCCTGTCCCTCACGGATCCATTCCCCTTTTTGTCAGAGAAAGAAGTATTTTTTTTGCACATCAACCAGCTCAGTGCACTTTAACGTCCCATAGACTTCCCTGCAATTAGAGCAGAACCGGCCTGTTTTCTGAAGCAGTACCAGGAAGGTACCGCTGGACGTGCCGTAACGAATTTCTTCCAGCTTCACAGGTTTTAAGAAGCCGATGGAAGAGGTTAATTGTTTCTTTTTAAGCTGTTAAAAAAAAAAAAAAAAAAAAAAAAAAGACTTCTCTCGATTTCTCTTTTAGCTTTAGTTTCTTCCCATTCTAGTGATGTGATGCAGGTTTGTGAAATGACATTTTAGGGGAAAACCCCAAACTGTGCAGCCCTTTTTCAAACGAAGATAAGACTTGAAATTCAAAACTTTAAGCGTAAGTTTAACCTAATAAAGTAGGTTAAATTTACCTAATTACGTAATTGACCCAATAGCGTTAAAAATGCCGTCAAGCAAGTGACAAGCATTGAAATATTCCTACACGACGCGTGAAAGCAGAAGCAGCCCATAGAATAACAGCCACACAGGCATGTGGCACAACAGACGACTTAATGTCAGGGTCTCCGGAGAAAAAGCGTCGTGGTGGTCACGCAGAATTGGAGCGGAGGTGGCCAGCCCGTGGGCTCCTCGCCTCGTCACCACCCCGGGACGTCCCCCAGGGGATCACAGCCCACCAAAAAAGCCCTCCGCCAGCACGCACTAACGCCCTACCTACACACTCGAGGTTATCGCAGCGAGACAAAATAACCCAAACCTGAGCAACACCCACAAAGCCGGGGCCGGCTGACACCCCCGCAGCCGGGTGATTCAGAGCCGCCGCGTCCTTTGGCCGCGTCCCGACAACAGCAGCTCTGTTGCTTCGTGGGACCCAGGCCAGGAACTCTGCCGAGCATCTTCGCCGCCGTGCCACCTCGGCAGAAAGATGACATCCTTCCTACAGCCGGGGGAGATGACTCAACGTGCGAGTCGGGAGGAAGTTATTAAAAAGCAGTTGTTTATAAACTGCCTTCCCCCCCCCCCGCCTCAATTTTTTTCACAGCAGCAAGTTTTTTTTCCAGCTGAGGAGCCACAGTGGGCTGCAAGGAAAGGGATTTGCTCAAGCAGGAATTCTCGCAGACCCAGCGCTGCTCGCGCTAGCAATCCACGGCCCGAGAGCATCGCAGACCTGCAGCGCCGCCGCAGCCCAAACCCCCGCCGCATCCAGTGGTCCTCGGGAACCACAGGAAGCTCACACCTTACAACAGCCCCAGAAGAGGACAAGCCACCCATACACCAGAAAGAAACTGCAAAATAAAATAAAATCAAGCATAAAAAAAAAAAAAAACCCAAACCAAACCCCAGGGAATAAATCAACCGCGAGTCCAGGTTACAGCGTGCTTTAGCGACCTGCCGTAAGCGCATCAATGGGTGCGCCACCCTTTCATCACGCCTCCATGCGGAACACAGAAACCGTGGCGAAAACTGCGGCTGTAAGCGAATATTCGGAATATTTTTGTGAAATAAGCCAGACAGTCAGGCCAAGGTCTCAGAGCTTTTTAACTTTGACAGATCTTTGTGCGCTTTAAAAGCCGGCATTCCTGAATTAGGCGACGTTGTTACTTCTACAGAGACGACGAATGCTTCTTGCTTTGATGAGACTCATTCTAGCCATAAATACATGTTTTCATCACTGACTGATTATGATTTTAAATACTTGGCATGCTAACTCGAGTATCCCCTCTGCCAAAGTTACAGCTTTGAGGAGCAAAGAGACAATTACTATATATATTCCGTGTCGGGAACGGCACACCAAACAAACATCGGCACTTGGCTTGCATTACTTGCTTGGCTCCCGTCCCATTAAATTCAAGTGAGTGTTGAACCAAGCTGGGGGGGGNAAAAAAAAAAAAAAGCACACCCAACCAAAAAAGCTTTGTGAAACTGCAGCCAAGTCAACTAACGGCATTACAAAGTGCTACGCAAAACAAAGCTCGCATCGAGGGATTTCAGCTAAAACGCGGTGCCAAGCAGGCGGCTCTCAGCCCCTCTGCCTGTGGGCTGGCGGATGGTTCAGCTTTATGGATTAAGTGATACACGTCAGCCTGGAAATCATTAAATCGCCGTCTGTGCCTCAGGCAGGGGGTGAGCCTCAGCCCCCGGCCCAGCCTGGGCGCTGCGATGAGGAGCGCGGTACCATGGGGGGGTCACAGGGTATCCCGGAGCAGGGCTGGTATCCAGAGGGGTTTGCAGAAGCCGGGTGGGAACGCGGCTCTGTGGGAGCCAGATCCCACAGGAGCCAGCTCGGGATGCCCAGGAAGGTGCCCAGGGACCACGAGCAGGCACCGGGCAGAGCCCCTTCCCCCCCCACCAAGGGGTTTGACCCCTGCCATGCTGGATGCCCAAAGCCATCGGCACGAGCCCGGCAGAGCTGCAGGCACCATCGATGGATGCTTCCAACCCTCCCTACTTAAGGGAGAAAACTTCCCCCAGACAAGTTTCCAGAGAAGATGGTTCAGAGCAAACCCTTTGGGGGCGACAGCCACGATCTCCTGCGGGAAAGGGGCAGGAGGTGACTGCCACCAAAGCCCTCCTCAGCTCTGCTGGGACGAACCTTCATTAAATCTTCCTTAAAAACCCAGGCGAGCGCAGACTTGAAAATAAAACCAGCGTCTGAGCAGCCTCTCTTTTGCAGCTCACTGGTTTTCATGCTAATTTGGGGACTGAATACAGCTTAGCCTCTTTGAGGGCTGGCTGCATATATGCCATAGGTGCACTTGCCTTAAAGGTACGTGGCGACCGGCTGGCACCGCCAGCCCGTATGCTGGGGAAGGGGGAAGCCACCCGCTCCACCTCCTCCAGAAGAGGCCGTGGAGGTGCCTGGCTCACCGCAAAAGTCCCGAGGTTATCCCAGATGACACGGGTCCCAGCAGACCCTGCCAAGGAAGAATGGCTCCTCGTAACGGTTTTAGCCAGCGAGCGCCCCGGAGAGGCTGCTGCCTTCAGCAGCGTGGTCACCACCACCCAGGGAGGGCTTCCGAGGGGCCTCCAAAGCCATTTCAGCTCTGTCTTGCAGACTGAAGCCAACTCTTGCATGTAATTTCCCCGTGAGACTTCTCTCCCAGTTCACACTGAAAGTGCCACAGAGCCAATGGCACAAACATCGTACCACCGTCCTCGCCTCAAACAGGGATTTTTCCTCAAGCTGCATCCCCAAGAAACGGCAGCAGTTAAAAGCAAGAGAGACATTTATTGTGGGAGGGACGGACAGAAGTTGAATCGCTTTCAGTTTGGAATGATCTGAGACTACTCAGACTCGTGTAGAACTGGCAGCAGCGTTTCCCTTGAAGATGACAGTGTTATAGAATAACTCCAAATAAGAGTATTTGAAGGAGACACCTCAGCATACCTTCTATCTACAGGCCAGAGAGATCAAAGATCTTATGACCCGATTCAGCAAAAGCTGTCATGAGTTGGTTTCTCAGCGCTGGTGACCATCTCCATTGCCAAGACAGAGAGAATTTCTCCCTACATCTGAGCCAGAGTCGAAATTCTTTCACTTTGCATGGCCTAAACCAGAGTACAAGTGGAGGCAAACACCCGAAGTGATCCATCGCACGGTGGGACTCCCCGAGCCGTCCAATGCTGCCCCTGCCCCCCTACATTCTCCATAGTAGAACCCTACAGCGTTTGCTGCAGAAACCGAGCATCCTGCCCCAAATATGCAGCAAACTGGTAAACGGCGGAGACTCTGAAGAGACGGGGATCCGGCCTGTCCGTCACTGCTGTCGTGCTCTCTTGAGCCCCTGGGTTAGATCCCGGTTACCACCACGCTCCCAAGTCTGGCTTCCAGAAATCCTCAGCAGGGAAAGTTTTAATTCAGTTGAAGGCGAGTGCAACGCTGCGGCCAACTAAAGGAAACAAACGGAGTATTCTGCGGCACGAGGGAGTTGGCAAGTTTTAGTCGAGATTTAACCCTCCTAGTTTGGTTACTTGAAAAGTAAACACCCGTTTCCCCCAGCCAATACAAGCATAATTAATTAATCACAGCATCCCAACCTTGATTTTGTTAGCATGATTTTTCAAACAAAAGCTAGAGCTTCACATTCCAGAATTACGCTTCCTTGGCCAGCACACTGAAAATGAACCCGTTGAAAGGGAAGAGCGCAGTTCAAGGCTGCGGAACCAGGGATGGGACCCGGGGACGCCTCTGGTCCAACCTCCTGCCGGGAGGGCAGAGCAGAGGTCCTGGAGCTGGTTACTGCTCCTGGGATGCTGATGTGCTGCTCTTGCTGTCCCCTCGTCCCCATTTTCGTCGCTCCGCATACAGACTAAGTATTAAGCTACTATACAGCAGTCAAAGTTGAGTTCACACGCCGTGGAGTTTACCACCATCTGGATCCTCACGCACACACCCCGGTCCTAACGGGTACATATTCCATTTCTTCAGCTGTACAGTCGCCACTTCCTTCACTCTCTTTCTCTTCATCTTTGCCCTATAACAAATGGCCGCGTTCCATTCCTCACCCTGGTTTACAGTGCTGTTTCCCCAAGCCCCAAGATCAGACTGACCAAGTCCGACCACTCTGTGAAATCCTGCCCTGGATGGGGAGAGGCACCGCGAGGCCCCGCTCTCGCCCACAAGGGCGAAGCCTCCCCAGGCCACACAGCAATGGCATTTCCAGTCTGCGCCACAGTCCACTTCTCGACTCGGAGAAGCCTGGTTTTCCCCAGAGCTCCCAGTTCTCCTGCGTGTCGTGTCCCAGCTCTTTGCTCTCCCCTCGCCCCCACTGACGCTTCTGCTCTTCTCCACCCAGCTGACCCCCCCATTTCCAGCTGATGCTCGGCTGCCCCTACAAAAAACTTGGGGCCCAAAGCTGGGTTGATGTAAAAGAGAGAGTAAAAAGCAGTAGAGGAAGGGGGTCCTTTGGGTGGCCATGAGCTTAAAGCGTGGGAAAAACGACATTTCACCTTCAAATTTCTAAGATAAAAAATGCCAAGGTTAAGACCATCAGGTCTTCAAGGACAGAAGAAAAGAAAGCCTACTTTTCCCGAATGTCTGTCAGCCTTTAACAAATACCCGTTCACATCTTTGTGCCACAAGCCAAGCTTGTTCCTACTTGTCTCTTGAGCTTGCCTCTGCTGCCAAGCACGGTGGCGATGGCACGTGGGGATGGGCGAGGGCAAGTGGAACAGAGAAGACTCATTTAGACAAACTCCAGCACCATCCGTAGCCTGCTGGACTCTACCCTGAAAGCTGTCAGCAAACAGAACTGAGCAGCTGCAGAACTTTTTCTAATTATTATTTTAATTCTCAAAGCCCCAGTTCAAGGCTTGAGAACTTCAGTGCCTCTGTAGTACCACAATAAGCGGCTTTCCTTTAGTTTCAGCTACGCTGCACCCTTGAAACAATCTATTACCATGTAAGCATTCGTCTGCCCTTTTCAGAGACAAAAAAAAAGCAGAAAACAAGATCCCACCTGTAAAGCGACTTATCTCGGGAACTATTCCTCAGAGAAACAAAGAAACACTGTTTCTCTGTATTTAGACTTAAATCTTTAGGTTTACTCTAAGTGAGCAAACTGTAGCGAACTAAAAATTTACTCTAAGTGAGCTCACTTTTTCAACAGTTTCATTTTACGATATTACATACGCCTAGATTTGCCTAAGAGCCACCATCACTCAGTTTATTAATTTCAATACATTGGGCAGATCGTTAAAGGGCTCCTGGGATAAACCCTCAAATAATTCCTTCTTTCTTCCCTCCACACTCCTGCAAACAGGGCATCCAGCCCAGTTACGAGAATAACACCATCCCCTCTCTGCCCCCACACCAATGCTTCCCTCTATGGTATATGTTTTGTACCTTCTCATCTAGAACACCTACAGCATTTCAAATTAACTACTGACCCTTGCTCTTGCACTATAAACAAGCCCTTTAGAAAATCTCAATTGCATTGTGTCTACATTGATTAAAGCTTGAGTCCTACTGACCTCATGCGGCGTTAACTTCTCCCAGGCACCAGCAGCATTCTGCTTTTCTACTCAATTACCCCCTTCTGCGCCGAGCCATCGCTACCCAACGAGCACGCACAATGCCCTTCCGCTTCATTACACTAACCAACAGCAGGATAGGAATAAACAAGCTAATTTATCATCAGACAGACCCAGCTTTTCCAACGGGAACACTGAGAACCCGAATAACACCGTATACACTTACCATTTATAAATATATATTTATTGCAGTATGAAAGTTTTCTTTTCCACCTCCCTCTTTCCTGACCTTGATGCTACTGGTTCAATACATTAATGAGAGGGACCACTGACGCAGTCTTTAAATTACTATTTTTTTATTACTAGTTACTATTCCGCAAGCTACTTGAAAGCCTTTGTCGGAACACCTCGGCGGCTTTCATATGCAGCACGGCTGTGCATGGAAATCCTCTAATTCATCTTTTAAAAAACAAACCAACAACAAAAAAATAAAAAAAAAAACAAAACCAAGAAAACCCCAATACCAACTAGAAGCCCACTGGCCTTAGGGAAGTTTTTTCTTTCTTATCATTTGATTTCAAGCTTTATCAAGCCCATAGTCCTTTGAAGCCCCAGGGCACCATTTCCGTCCTTACTCACCACGCGTGCTGCCAGACACACTACTGTAGCTGAACACCCCTAGTTCTCTTGTCTCCAACGGATTTTTCAACCCTACAGGTTTTTCTGTCTCTCTGGTTTCAGGGCATGAAAACTAACCTGTCCAAAGCCCAGTTCGGGAGCTTCCTGACCCACGTTCATCTTCTGTGTCCAGGTCTCCTGCTTTGGATGTGGACAACAAGCCAGGGCTGGGCATGTATCTCCTCCAGTGACCACCTTGGCTTGGGCAGCACTGGTTTTCCCACCACCTTTGGCGGGCGATAGGAGTCCTGACCCAGTTCAGCGTACGGCTGGATGGAAGATGATATTTGGTGGCGTAGATGCCAGCCCAGACCTCTGCCAAACTCAAACCTACCGTCTTAGAGTGGGGTGGGACATGAGCTGCCGGGACGTGGAGGTCCCTAACCAAGCACTATGGCCACAGCAGAACCATCCTACTGGGGTTTTGAGGAACCAAATGGCCATGGAGTACTGCCTCTTCAGGGCTTTTCTTTCTCTTTAGGGAATTTTCTGCAATAAGGCCATTTTCAAAGAGCCACAGGGGCAGCTCTGCCAAGAGCCTTCAAACCTGCAGGTGCCATTGGGATCCTGCTGCGAGGAGAAGAGTCCAAGCACCCACAGGGCTGCTGCCACCCAGCACCAAGCAAAGAGCTGCTGGGGAGCAGTCCTGCGCTCACGGGTAAGGGATCATTCCCTCAGCCCCAGGCAAGTCACAGAGCAAGAAATCCTTGAGGCAGTAGAGTATAAGTAGATTTGCTACAGAACGGAATGAATATTCATACGCAACAAAAGCAACAAATGCAAGCGAAGCGAGGACTAGCAGTACGAGTTCCACAAATGCAGAAATATATATTCAAAAATATTTTCTTCAAAAGACGACGAGAAAAAGAAGGTAGAACTGATTTACTAATTGCCACAGACAGTTTGATCTCCTTCCAAGGCGTCCTTTGTCCGGTCTCGCCTCCGATGAGGTGCGTTTCCTGCTACGCCCAGCCAAGGTATTAAATCCCTGCAAAGAGAGGTCTGAAACAGCAGCGTGACCCGACGGTATCCGGCACCTTCTCTCCTGAGCGGCAGCCTGAAACTCTCCCAGTCCTGCCCACCACAGATAACAACATACCTTGAAACCACCAGCGCTCAGATATGTAAAGAATTCCATCTGCATGTGAAGAGGAGGGCTCAGCCGGCCGGAGCAGCCACCTCGCCCCCTTCAAAGGCTTCCCCAGGCTATCGGAGAGTTATAACTCAACTTCAAAGACCATAAATGTTATTTACTAACGAAAAAGACTTCCTGTTTAATGGTTATCCCTCACAAAGCGCCGAGAGGCAGCAGAAGCACCACCTGGGAAGTGTTTGGGTCACGTTTAAAACCCAGCCCGTCTGGGTCGTAGGGACAGGAGAGAAGAGAAACAGCAAGAGGAACATCCTCTCTACATAAACTTTGAGTTTCTAGAGGCACAGAGTCTCCCTGATGCAACTCTCCCGAGTTAACTGTGCTTTGGAGGTGATGCAACTGCAAGAAGAGCAGAAAAAAAAAAAAAAAAAACCAACCAAACCCAAACCCCAACGCCGGGGAGGATTTACAGCCCCGCTGCCCACTCCTCCGGCCCCCAGCACGGACTTTCTGCCTGGGAACTCTCCGTTTCTGGCACATTTGCCCATTCGGCTACAGTTACAGCTCTTAAAAAGAAGAATTGAGCAGACCTAAACTAAACAGACATGACCTTTCGTGTCTGCTTTTTCATCGGCTCCCAGCGCTTCTGCCAAGGCTGCAGCGCTGCAGGAATGTGGCTTATACAGAGGAGTCTATTGGCATTCACGGCCACGGCACCGCACCGACCTACCCGGCACAGCTCACCCATCTTCTGGAGAGGCCAGCCATGAAAGAAAGTCAGGCACATGAAAACGGTCTTTGTCCTGGAGGCCACAGACACCCGTCCCTAGCAGGCTGCGTCCCCCTACCTCGGAAATCAGAGCGTCTCTCCTTGTCAAAGAGAGCAGCCGGGCCCTAAGAAGGTAATGAAATCCGAGGGAAGAAAATTAAATCCTGGAAACTCACTGCTCAGGAGCCAAATCGGACATTTAGATAATGAACTGGATTTGTTGATAGCTGCTCAGCCATTTATACACATGACTCATTATCTCTCTGGGCGAGACACACAAGGAAGAGTTTTATTTGCTCCAGACAAAACAATTCTGGTTTTTTTCAACCTTAAGCCGAGGCAGGGGAGCAGCGAACCTGCACCTTCTGAACTGCAGCCCCCTCGTCCCAGGGGCTGAATAAAACCCTCCACTTTTCCAATCAGTTAAGTTTGTAAAGCGTACGGTTGGGCACCGGACTTTCAGTCCTTAACTGTGTGTATGCCCGTCCGGACTTCGTCTTCACTCCAGGGAGCTCCCACTGCAGTCACTCAGCGCATTTGAAACCAAGATAATCTGCGACTTGGGACAGGGTGTCCTTGCAGTCCTCGAAGTAACTCACAAAGTCATTGAAAAGCTGTCTCTTCAGTAACTTGTCTGAAGGAACAAAAATATTGCCGCACGGAGCTCTGTTGTCCCATTTCCCTCCGTCTCGGCAGCTTTGCTCTTCGCTCCAGCATCCCACGGTCCTGCCAGACCAGGGGCAAGATGCACCGCGATGCAGGACCAAAGTGATGGAGAAGGTGGGGTAGTGCCTTGACCCCCAGATGCTTAGAACAGACCAGCCCTTTCAGTGACGAACAAGCTAGAGAGCACGCCAGAGCCAGAGCTTGTACATCTGCCCAGCTCCTGGGGCGGTCAGGCAGCAGCACAAAGCCCACCGAGATGCAGAAGACCCTGCCCGGGCACCAGCAGCACGCAGGAGGTTCAGTGATCTCCAGTACGCTATGGGAGCCACAGAGCTATGGGACATTACGAGAAGTGTCCCACGCTTTAGGACTCGATTAACACCAAATTTCCTGCTATCTCCACAAACTCTTAAAGAGATTTGAGTAGTAAAGTCCTGTTTTCTTTCTTAAATACTGTGTATATAAATGAATTCCGGATGCAAGGAAAATTACAAAGAGGGACACCATCAACAGCTTCCCACAAGGTATACAAAGGAAGATAATTCATGATCAAAAGCTTTGGTTTGAAGACCAAGAAGCCTTAAGCCCACACTAGAGTCAAGTCAGATTTCCATACACCCAAAACGCTACCACCCGGCCAGCAGTCAGAAGGAAAGGACACAAGGCCACCTTCATCCTTAGAGCAGCAGTTGTGGTGTGACCTCCGTTGGAATGCCCTGGTCAAAACTCCCAGGAACGAGCACGGATGCTGCAGCTGGTCCAGCTGTGGGCAGGTTCGTCCTCAGGCCAAGCCCAAGGCTGTCACCTGGCTCCACGTTCTGCTCGGCACAACTGGCCGAGCCCGGTGGCACCCCCGGATGCCAGGAATTTGGCCAAACCCACGGCGTGTATGGAAAAGGCAGAGCGTACATACGCACAGCATGCGAGGGCTCCCGGGGACACCAGCACGACTGTAAGTCAGCGTCAGCCCAGTTTCTCACCAACATCAATGCTGCCTCGAATGGTAACAGAAGACATTCCTGTTTGATCCCGTTCTCCTATACTACGTGTACACTATCACTCATAGCAGGGTAGCGAAAAGGAGGTTTTATTATGACTAATCATATCGATCCTGTTTTATCGAGTCCCGAGACATCCTAACAGAACACGGAACGCAATGCAGAAGCGTAACCTTTAAACAAAAGGTTCAGCAGACCCCAGGAATCCTGCGGGGCTTGAGAACAGGCCGGTTGGAGGCAGCGACAGCCCCAGTTGCCTGGAGCCAACAGTTCGCCGCCGTAGCACGGCAAAGGAACAGCTCAATAAAATCCTCTTTTCAGGTGTTTTCTCACTCCCTAGCTTTGCAAAGCTCCCTTAGACCGCCACGGGAGCTTCACCCCAGCAAGGGAATTACTCCCATACGTGCACATCTCGTGCTTTGCCAACATACAGTTCTAAGCAAAATCCATCTGAGAGCTGATAAGAGCTGTTGGAAATTTGCAAACTGTATTAAAACTTCAGAAATTAACGCAGTTTACTGTTCAAAAACTAGCTAGGGACCCACCACAGGCAGAAACCCCGGGTTTCAGAACAATGAAGCTTTGTCGCCGTTGTCATATCAGGTACCGATGCGTCGCATTCGCGTATTTTGGACTTGCACAAGTAATCTGTTAAAATAGAGCACTTAGTCATTGTTTTGAAATATGACCTAACTGACTGCTAGAGGAAAGGCTGGTTTAGCTTTGAAGCCCTGTTCCAGTTGTGTACATATTTTGGTTTGTCTAGACCTGAATAAACTAAAATAACTAGATTCTCCGTGTCTGTTCAGTGCGCTGGACCAAACCAGCCCAGGAACGCTATTTCTGTGACCCCTCCGCTCCCACCCCACCTCGTGTCACCCCTCGCTGACGAGCGGCAGCCCCGTGTCGCCGCTGCAGAGCGAGTTTGAGCACCCGTAGCACAGCTTCGCTCCCCGCCCGCCGGTCCCCAGGCACGCCGCAGAAGAACGCTGGCCACCGACCCATTTCCAGGGACGCGGGGACCCCAACGGCGAGGCATGACCCAAGGTGGAACTCTTCCTGGGAAGAGTTTTATGCAGAGCTCTGGGCTGCAATGCCCTGCTCGTGTGTCCCTGCGGCAGATGTTGGGGACGACACGTAGGAACTCACAGCTGTTCCACAGGCACCATACACACTTCGG
Organism: Rynchops niger; assembly: GCA_013400035.1. Taxonomy (NCBI): domain Eukaryota; kingdom Metazoa; phylum Chordata; class Aves; order Charadriiformes; family Laridae; genus Rynchops; species Rynchops niger. The sequence goes on along the minus strand of VXBH01001546.1, from coordinate 141,828 downwards.
CTCCCAGCAGGGGTGGCCGGGAGCTGCTGGAGCCCTGCAGCCACTAAGTGAAGAGGGGGAAAAGCCTCTTAGCTCCTTGAACGCATCAGAAGTGGTAAATGCTGCAGAGGAAAAGCCAGTTGGGGCGATTGATTAGCGCAGCTTTATCTCCTCAAAGATCAGAAGTGGGGTTTTCCCCGCAATTAAGGAAGTTTAGCCCACCAAAACCCCCTAGGACTCTCCCGCAAATAGAAGATGAACTTGCTACAGCAGTACAAAGTTATCCTAAGCAAGATGTTGAGATGCAGACCCGAATCGCCATCTCCCTTGGCAGAAGGGCAGCTCGGCCGCAGTGGGTCCTGCCCGTCAGACCTGCCCATGCGGGTCCCCAGCCCAGCACCAGCTCGCGACCCCCACCCAGGAGCAGACACCACCCCCGCGGGACAGGGACCCACTGTGGGTGCCCGGCGGCAGCAGCCGGTAAGACAGAGAAGAGGCAAGATGGAAGACGGGACTAACAGCACCCGAGTTCTTTCGTCTCCAAATCCCTATGAACCTGAACAAAAATATTTCTGTTTATTGCCTATAAAGTCAAACAGGAATAGGTCTGTTGATCCCACCTGCCCCCAGATGACAACAGGAACAGGGCCTGCTTAGCAACACCGTCCTTTTGTACAAGCAACTTTTTTTAAACTCAGAAGCAAGAAGCTACTAGGAGGAAAAAAAAAAATAAATAAAAATCACTTTTTAGATGAACACCGAGTCTGGCTTCTCTACACAACACAGGCCAGGACACTTTGTCTAATGAATCAGTGTCAGGTTCAGTAACCTGCTCTTGAACCAGCCCTTTAAAAAAAAATAAAGAAGGAGGGGGGGGGGGAGTCAATCCTAATAATATTCAGTGTTGGTTCAGGCCCCCGAGACCAGAAAAACCGTGGTTTAATTCAATGTTTGCCACCGAGTCCTTTGCGATTAAGCAAAGACGCGGAACCGAAGCAAGAGAATGAGAGTAACTAAAGTTTTCGAAAATGACGTTTAGTAGAATTCCTACGGCTCCGAAGAGCAAAACGCAGAGCCCTAACGTGCACCAGGAACAGCGCATCTGCTTTCCCAGGGCCGTTGGTAGGTATTTCTCCAGTACCTCCCAAATAAAGCCCACGGCGAGAACCGTCCAACTTGATTCTCCCGAACAAAACCTGCAACACGTTGTCCCGACGCCCTTTCCCAGGAATGCGAGCCCAGTTATCCACGG
>VXBH01001546.1:111442-138926 GCA_013400035.1 Rynchops niger | reverse complement strand
CCAGCCGAATCGCGATGTTACTGGGAAAGACGGGGAGCCGCTGGGGAGAGTCCGGCTACGAGGATGATCCATCACCTCCCTGGGGAGGTCGGGCTGGGAGACCCGGGCTGTTCGCCTGGAGGGGACAAGCCCCAGAGGGGACCGGGGGGCTGGGCTGGGTCATCTCCAAAGGTCCCTTCCAAGCCCTGCAGTTCTGTGATCCCCGCGATCTCATCAGGGCTTATCGCTATCTAAAGGGTGGGCGTCCCGAGGATGGGGTCAGCGGTGCCCAGTGACAGGACAAGGGGCAACGGGCGCAAACCGGAACACGGGGAATTCCGTCTGAGCATGAGGAAAAACTTCTTCCCTGTGAGGGTGCCCGAGCCCTGGCACAGGCTGCCCAGAGAGGCGTGGAGTCTCCTTCTCCGGAGATATTCCGACCCTGCCCGGACACGTTCCTGTCCAGCCTGCTCTGGGTGACCCTGCTTTGGGAGATAATCTCGGAAGGTCCCTTCCAACCCCCACCATTCTGTGATGCTGTGGTTTTTCTGCCGTTTTCTCACGTCCCCATCGCTCCGAGGCAGCGCTTGGTCCTTCCCTTAGCGCTACTTTGATTTATCCGGGTAGCTCACGCTAAGCAGGTTTCTGAGTTTTGTTACCCCAGCGTGCTGCCTACCAGTCCCTCGCCCTGGAAGACGTTTTCCTCCCAGTTGGAGACAAACTGCCTAGTGGCACATTCCCGTCCGTGGCCCGGAATGGGTTCGCTGCCCCCTGCCACCATCTCCGGGCTTCAGCATTGGTGCCTTCCAGCTACTTGGTGGGATCTGCACTGGGACACACGCAGTGAAGGACACAGAATACCATCGTCTGCAACTAAAACTAGATGGGGAGCTGCTAAAAACACTCCTTTTGAGGACAAATATGCCATGAAAGGAGACAACTGGTGACAAAAATACAGACAGGAACGATCAAAATGAAAGATGGGTCAAATATTTAGAGGCACAAACCAATAACAATCTGAAGCAAATAGCAACAAGAAAAAAAAAACTACAGAAGAACCAAATGCCCAACAGAAATTACAGTAGGATTGCAGAAAGGCTGGCAACGCAGGATGGTAGCTTTGTAGCCAGACCTACCAGGCTTCCAGCAACGTGTGTGGTTTGTTTGGGACACAGACAGCATCTGTGTGCTTATTTCACAGAATCACAGAATGGTTTGGGTCAGAAGGGACCTTAAAGCCCATCCAGTTCCACCCCATGCCCTGGGCAGGGACACCTCCCACTAGACCAGGTCGCTCATTTGCCTTGTCTAATGGGAGCTTTGTGCCATACAATGACACAGGCGGCGGTATCAAAAACGAATCTAGAAATTCAAGGAAGAGTAGAGAAGCAGCGTGCACAGGGTTCGACGCGTAAGGGAAGACTAAGCAGACCTTGACCACACAACATATAGACAACGCAAAGAGGCGAGCGCAAGAACTTGGTGTTTAGTTGATGGATGTTTAGGAAGAGATCACCTCCAGAAAGGGGGAGGATACGTGTCCCTGCCTCGCTCACCGCCACGAACTCGCTTCCTTTGCGCCCTTTTCCTGACCAGAAAAAGGACCACAGGTGGCACCTTGCGTGGGGGGCAAATTCCTCTCCCAAGTCCAGAGCCCAGCCCTCCAGGTTCAGCGCATTTAAAGGGACATTTAACGCCTCGGACCCGTGGGGTGCTGGAGTCGCGCAAAGATGCAATGCTGGAGGCCAACCAACGATACAACGGGGTCATAGTTGGATGATGTAATAAAATGCGATGCTGTGATCAAGATCCTGGATACACCACGATCCATCCGAAAAGCGTCGCAGCAGTGACCCCCAAATGCTGGTTTTCCAGCACTAAGCCTTTGGCTTCCAAAGTTGGGCTTGAAAAACTAAATCAAATCAAGCTCACGGGCTACTTTTGTGTTTTACTTCTTCAGTGATCTTTTCTGGACGTGCAGAGCTCACAAATTCTCATCCTCTGACCATCAGGCTAATAATACAAGTTGGAATATAGACATGAGGGGTCACTTCAGGTATTTTGTGACCGCGGGGCAGTTTAATCTTTTAGAATATTTCAAGCTTAACTTTTTTTTTTTTTTTTTAGTTTAGTTTTAGCTTTACTTTTACATTACAGTTGTGACTTCACTGTTAAAAATAGCTCTTAATGGACAAGTCCTTCGTACCCATTAGGAACCCACTAGGATCATTCACACAGACCGGCTTCCAAAAATCAAAGCCTGTTAGCGGCTTTTTGCCAAGACGATTAAAGACTTAAAATACCAAATACTTTATGCTGAAATTTAAAAAAAAAAAAATCCCACATAGAACAACTGCTATTTAAAGGGCTTATTTTGAAATCTCTAATATTAATTTTAGGATGTCTATCTAACAGTTAACCTTGATTCTGAGTGACGAATTTTGCTATTTTCTCTGTTGGAAATGGCACAAGCTTTTGAATTACGTTGGTTCCCTTACGGTCTGCGATCACCGCTGACTCGGAGAGAGTCGTACAAGTCACCCTTCCGGGTCCCACCGTTTCCCAAACGCAAGGACCTATATGACCAAACATCTTTGGAGCCATAAGTACCGCTAAATCCAAACTACCTTAATGACTCTACAGAAGTTACGTGGTGCGATCTTCCGTTAAATATCCCGTTGGTTCCAATCCAATCCATTTATTCCCGGGAGACAAAAACGTAAGCAATAGCGCCAAGATCCTGACATAAGAAAAAAAAATCTTAAGTGAAAAAATTAAAATAACAAAAACACAGGAAAAAACACTTAACATTTTTAAGGCACTTTCCATCTCTACCACGTTCCTACATCTTTAATACCACAAAGTTTAGAGTTATTAATCGCATGTGACTTTGGACACACATCCAAAGGGCGTATAGAGCGAATCCCTTCCAGAGTTGGGACTTCTCTTTTGCCAGAAAGTGACCACACACAAAATCTCACAAGACAGAAGCCGGCCCCGAGCGTGTTGGAAAGCGCCTCTCTGGCCATCTTAGCTGTTTACAAATCCCAATTTCTATCTGTGTAAGATGTCCAGAATTAATCATTCGGGAACTCATCGACTTGCCGCTAATTACATTATTTTTTTCCTGAGGGCTTCAGGCTGTTTTGAAAGCCTCGGCTATTAAAATAACGGTCCGTCCCAGGCAGGAGGAGGAGTCTCTGCACAGAGAACCCTTTGCAGGGCTGGGCCCAGAGCCCAGATTTTCCGAGGGGTTTAACTGCCTGAAGGTGAGGGTAAAGGCTCGGCGGGATTGCCACAAGCTCCTCCTTTGTGGTGCTACGTGTCCATCCTACAAGGTACTGCAAGAGGTTTGAAAAAACTTTCTTTGGATGCTCGCTTCGCACAGAGATCAGACTCTCTGAAAGGTTCCGTATTTCTTCTCCTGTGTTGTCTCGTTTCAACTGGTTAATGGAAATAATTTGAAAAAAAAAAAATTTTTTTTTTCAAATGAAAATGCTAGAATTTAGAGGTATTTTCCAAATACAACTGTGAGTGAAAGACACATGCTACAAATACAACACAAAGGCTTGACAGAGGACCATCTATCATCTGGATTAGAAAGTCAAATGGCATGACCATAGGAATAATTTCCAGCTTTAGAAAGCTAAAAAAAACCCAAACCCAAACCAACCCAAACTACCCAAAATCAACCCCCCCGCCGCAGTTATTTGGACTGACGCTGCTGCACAGAAGTCCAGCATTAAGCTGCTTCATTTTTGCTTTACAGAGGTCAGGGTTTTTTTAGTATTAGTGGCATTGTTTGTACCAGCACAACAGCGGACCCCGTATGTAAAATACAAAGTATAGTAGTGGACAAAAAGCTGATTAAATCATGGTCATCTACCACCAGATACAATCTTTTGAACTCTCGTTTGGACTTGCCTACTTTATTTACAATACAGCGCGCAACAAAAAACCAGACCTGTGAGGATTAAACTTTGGTTCCGGTCTCCAGTTCGCAGGCTGTATTTTTTCTGTGTGGGTGTTGGCGTTGCTTGATGCTGTGACTGCAGTTTCGTGTTTTATTTGGAATACACCTAACGCATTACAAAGTTACCCCTAGTAATAAATAACGTGTACGTTGCTGCTACGGGGGAAAGAAGATTAAAAGCGTTCAAAAACTACTTACTTCTCAGCACTCCTCACTGCTTCCATAGGTAACGCTCTGGTTTTGTTCTCTTACAAATACAAGTAACACGGAAAATCTTCTCCTCCAACAGGAAAAGGGCGTTTTATGTTATTTCTAGAGCGCAGATGGTGGGGAACATTTTACTTTTGTAAGAAAAGGCATTTCTACACTTCATAAAGATACTCGATTGTACAAGTTGGTGCGGGACATGTCAACAAAAAAACTGGGGGGGGGGGTTTGAGATCAGTGAGTAGACAGAGATCTACAACTTGTAACTGCCCGCTGCAGCCAGGGTTAGGAAGAAAATGGCCAGGTACGCAGTGCTGCATCTTACCTCAGCCCCACTCGAAAATGTAAATATTTTGAGTGATTTCCAGGCCCCCTTGTAGCTCAAGGCTAAACATTCGTCCACTTGTTAGGAACCAGGAAAGTTGGATTTTGCCACTGTTTATACATCTGGAAACTCAGAGCTAGGCTTCATTTTATTTTATTTATTTTCCTGCGTGACACCTTTTACTTAAGTGCCACCCAGCCTGCCACGTTGAGATCCCATGCTGTTCTTCAGGCTTTACGCGTGCAACCCGAAGCTCCGTCTCCGCCGGGAGTCGTGGACTCCTCGCGTAACTTCTTTGATGGCGATATGGCACGAAAGAAAGGATCACAAACTTAGCAAGGGGATTACCCGGCCAAACAGATTTTAGTCTTAAACCACAAATAGCCAAGAACAGACGACCTATACAGTGCACCCCCAAACGCCCACTCCCAGCCACTCGGTACCTACTGGACTCCTCAGCAGCACTGGGTGGGTGGCAGTGTCCAGCTCAGGTCCTTCAGAGCAACCGTCTCCGTTCAGTCGTCCCTCCGTCCTGGAACAGGGCAAGAAAAGCCATTATTCATTGGGTGTGGAGCAGCATTTGGAAAACACTGAGAGCACAGACCCAGATAACTCTCCTGATGGCTCTTCTCTGATAGGCTTTCAATCAACAAAGCCTTCCGCGCATTAGGATGAAGCTTCAGTAGGGGCATCAAGGCTTCCATTAAGCATGAGAGACAAAAATCTGAGCTGATAATTTGACAGAAAGCACATTTCAGCTTGTCAGACTGAAAGTGCAGACTTGTGATATCCTGAAGGAGGGGCCAATAACAGTGCATTAAAATAATTTATTAAAGGCTGTTTAAACTAGATTTTTAAATTTTATTTATAGGCTTTACAATTACCATGTGGTTAAAAGGCTCAAGCCCTCCAAGGCAAATCTGTGGAAAGCCTTTTATTTGAGTCTGCCAAGCTGTCTCTTTCAACCATTAATCCAATCATCAGGAGGCAGAGTTTCTGCAACAGGATATCGGAACAAGTCTAGGGCAGATTCATCATTAGTATATCACTAAATTTCCAAGTTCTTCCATCCAAATCTCTTCCATAACATAATGATCATCTGGCAGTAAGGACAGCTCTATCTTCAATCCTTCTATTTGATTGATTGAGTAATTATCCAGAGGCCCTAAAGATTTCTCTTATCAAAAACACGCCTAACACCTCCCCCGCCCCCCGCCATGACAACCTCCCACCTCTACAAAATCCATTTTAAAAAAGCCACAGTTCAGAAGCCACATAACTCAGGTCCTCGGAAGGTTTTACTAATCCACAATTGGGGGCTGACAATACACTGTGCTCGCCTGGGCTGAATTTGTTCTACTGCTTCACATGGCATCCCTGTTATTTTTGACGAGGGTAAGTTTGCGGGATCAGTGCGCAGTGGATCATGCACCATCAGCCAAAGTTGTGCTCAGCCTCTCACAACTTTGCCATGGACCATTTTGCCACTTCTTGCCTCTTCTCAGTCCTCATGAAAATGCAAGCTCGGAGCTCTGCTCTTTCATTTTCTCTTAGTATTCGCCCTATAGCTGGGCCTTTCCTCAGCCACCGTCCCTCAGACTGAATCTCCCACCTCGCATCAAACTTCTGCGATGGCTCTTACCACGGTCACTCCACCTCCCATAGGGCTTCTTGCCTTGTGTTGAACCTCCATATCAAACCCTATCCAAAACATGCCAGTGCTGGCACCTACCATAATATCATAGAATCCCAGCATGGTTTGGGTTGGAAGGGACCTTAAAGCCCACCCAGTGCCCCCCCTGCCCTGGGCAGGGACACCTCCCACCAGCCCAGGTGGCTCCAAGCCCCGTCCAACCTGGCCTTGAACCCCTCCAGGGATGGGGCAGCCACAGCTTCTCTGGGCAACCTGGGCCAGGGGCTCACCCCCCTCACAGCCAACAATTCCTGCCTCACATCTCATCTCAGTCTCCCCCTCTTGCAGTGTAAAACCGTTCCCCCTCGTCCTGTCACTACATGGCTTTCCTTTACAAAGACCGTTCCAGTCTGGCATTTCTCTACCTACGTGTCTGTGTTTTCATCCACTCCAGTGACGGACATCAGTGACACCAGCTCAAACATGGCACAGTTGGGTTAAGGGCCTCCAAGGAATTGTACGTCCAGGTAGACACCACGTGCAGGAGCAGTGAAACATCAGAATGGCTTCAAGCGTCCATCCAGGCTGGGAAACTGCCTTTCCTCTGTTTTTTTAACATCCTCAAAAGCAAGCAAAGAAAGATGTATTACTAATAGATATGGACACTTTAATGTTAAAAATGATATCCAGTATGCTATCTTAGGACAACAAGGTTAGCAAAAGTAAATTCTTTCTACTAGCTGAATTGTACAATTGTTTATAGCAAAATCTTCATGGTTCAGTAGCTCCCATCAGTGTGCTGAATACAAAGAATGAATTCCAGAGGGTTTTTTGACAGCTTCTTACTGTTTCTCTGTTAAGCCTTTATATTCCCACAAATCCAATCCATTCTAAGTTTAGCACTGAAGACTGAATTAGCAGATGCAGCTAAATTTAAAACAAAGCAATTTTTTTTCATATTCCCATGAGAAATGAACAAATGCACACAGGCTGAGCGTTTGTAACGGTGGTAAACTCTAACACCAAGCAACACGCTTTAATTCAATTTCAGTAAAGGCTAATATTAGTTAATTAAGACGGCAGAGACCCAAGAGATTTAATCAAGTTCCAGTGGTGGCAGTTTTGAAACATCAGATTAAATAGTTGACAAATATGAACCAGCTTTAATATTTTATTCTTCTGTTATGTTAAATAACATGCAGTTTCTAGGTTGGCTGTGTCGGTTATTATAAAAAAGAATCTGCATTTCTCAATGCTTGCACTGTGTACACGCGGAATTATCAATTAATGCAATGTGAAGACTTGGAAGCCTCTGGAAATTAGAAATATAAAGTTAAACTAAAGCAACGTATGCACCCAGCTAGCGTCCTTGTGGGACATTCTCAAAATACCACCTAAAACCAAACATAAAGCATATATTAGTTTTAAGGATCTCCTAGAAAGAGACATCTGTTTTGGAACAATCACAAAGGGCTATCGCCAAAACTATCCCGTAATAGTTATGAGCTGTAATTTGACATTTTAGATACACATTCCTCTTGCCAAGTAATATCATATTTTTGCTCTTGGCAGAGAAAATAAAGAGAAGCATATATCCAAGATGAGTAATTTAGTACAACGTAATCAAGGCAAGCTGCCCTACAGACTAGGGACTGCATTACAGTTAGCAAGATAGGGCTTTTCTGTCCTCTTAAATAAAAGTGTGTGTATTATACAGGGAAAAAAAGAAGCAAGAAGGAATGGCTTTCTTCTTGATCTTATTTTCCATCTGACCCAAGTGTAGGCTTTTATTCCAAGCGACTAGAGGTGGGGTGGCTAAAGCAATTATTGCTGCGAGCTGTGCTCCATGGAGGTTCCCATCCCTGTAGTTACACATCCTCGTCAAGGAACCTTCTGCTCCTCAGCTGTCCCAGTTCACCACCCAGCGTATCTATGTTAACTGTCACGGATTTCAAATTACATCACTCTGCTGGGCTGTGAATGGAGCTGGCCAAGAGAAGCACAGACAGATCCCAAACCTGCGAGGAGGTGACCCATGGCAGAAGAGGGCAGTTGGCAGGAGTAACAGTTGCCTCAATTGTCACAGATTAATCCACCTGTAATTAGGAGTTACAGCTCCATTTCCCTGAGCAGGGAAGTGCCTTGTAACTGGAGTAGTAAATTGCTGTGTCTGTGACACTGAGAATTCTAGCATCATTTAACCGAGCTAAACAACAACAAAAAATTAACGTGTGGGTCAAAGGACTCGGTATCGCTGAATCTTGCTATCCTTATTTTACTCAGAGTCTAAAATAAAATAGTTAATGAAAGAGATGGCTAACTTAGGAGAAAAATAATCAGCGATCTTTAATCTTAATGCAATGATTGCCATCCACATACAGCAGTGCGGGTTGTTAGTCTACCTCTGCCTTTCTGCTCCCAAATGCAAAGTTGGCCAAATGACTGCATCTCAGCTGCCCCAATTAACAGCTCCCTGTCTCTGTGCAAACCCGCCGACATCAGCTGTAAGGCAAGTTCATGTTACGTTACGATAGAGAGATTAGCTGGAGCTCATCTCGCAGCATTCTTTCGGGTTCTCTGCTCTAACTACAGGAAGGAATGACCCAGATACTTTTTATACTGGCTGCTCTCACATTCTGGTTTTTTTAAATTAGAATAATTTCCTTAGTTTGCTACCAGGCATTTCTTTAAAGTAAAAGCAATTGGTATAAGCACCTATTTTGAACAACGACATGGATTTTATATGTTATTTATATGCTCGTTCAGTTTTCTGAGAACATATACCTTGTAGGGAGCAAATGTATTTGTTAGAGTATTATTTTTAAGAGGTCTTATGGTATATTGAAAATGCATCAGTATAAGCAAAGGAAGAAGATTACTAATGAAACGATACATTTAAATATTAAAGTGTAACTTGAACTGCGATTAAGCTAATGTTTCCCAAATGCTATAATATATGCTTATGCAAATCACTGTAGCTATTCTACAATAGAATCACAGACGTTTCAGCTGGAAAAGACTAATTTGGTTATCTTGTGCGCTGCTGTCACTGCACAGTTTCATCCAAGTGCATTTACCAGCTCAAGCAATGGCAAGCAATGAGATGAAAGGGTAAGAAAAGTAAACTCTGGTCCTTAACTCTGGTGTTGCCCATGACTGAAGAGAATGCATGAGTTTCTGGAGAGAACTCTACTCTCACAGCAGCCAAAAATGATGCCCATCTCATGTCAAGGGCTGATGGCAAGAATGGGAAAAACAGGGAGAAAGTTGTAAGAACATATACTCCTTATAAAAAAATAAAAAGGTGGTATATTTTCAGGACATCTGATTCTGTCAGAGTAATAAACCCTGTCCAGAAGAATAATGCAAACCGTGCAGAATGTGTCACTGTAAGCCATGTTTCCTCTTAAGGCAAAACAGAAACCTGAAATCATTGTCCTGGAATGCACCGAAACCTCTTAGCACGAGTTCCTGAAATATTCATGAACATTAAGAAAATAGCAAACTTTTTGGAGAGTGTGCTATTTAGACGTAACTCGCTACGTACATGCTATCCGCTAAGCTCTAAAAATATAAAAGGAAAGCTTTTTGTGGAAAGTAAAAGAAGTAACGGGGACTCGGGAATTTTATCTCCTGGCTGCCACAGACCACACAACGTTGATTAATTCAGCTCCTCAATTGCTCATCCTAACTGGGAAAATCCTCACGTGATGGGGAGTTTGCTAGTGTAGATCAGTGAGGAGGTCAGAATTTTAAGATGCGAAGATACACTAAGCATGTAAATTATTGATAAATAGTAGAGGAAACGCTGAACTGTAATACACCAGCTGAATTTAGATTTACATTGACTTTCCAAACTTCTCCTGCATTTTTGTTACTTTTGGAAAGTCCAGAGACAGGCCCCTTTTCAAACCTCAAATTCTTATGTTAACCACCGCGGAAAAGGAGGAAGGAGGAAAAACAGAAAAGGAAAAGAGAAATGAAGAGACGTGAACTTCAATTGCAGGTATGCGAACGCGTCACCACTTCCCGTCACTTCTCCGCCCGAGTTTATTTCTCGTCCTCTGGGGCTACGTGCCTGGGGTTAGGCAAGTCAGGAGCTCACCCAGCGGGAATTAGTCATATCGAAGGAGGTTTAGGAGCATGGAAACAGCAACTTCACCTTAAGCGCTGGAAATAAGCGCTAGAGAGACCACTGTTGAAATGTTTATGTATTTTGCAAAGACATAAATACTTGGAGAATAGCGAAAGACACTGCTTGGCGTAGGCCAACAGAAAGCGCTTTACCTGATGACTTGGCCCCCGTTCCAAAGACATTTCTTTCGGCAGCAGCGTCAGCTCAGGCAGCCTCTCCTCTCCCCAGCCCCGCGCACGTGAATTTTCCCCGCTCCATGCTCATAAAGCCGTTTGTGGTACTAAATAGTGAAACCAAGCATAAAGGCACGCTGCAGAGAAAGAAAGAGAGAAAGAAAAAGAGGTGGAGAGCAAATTGCTTCCAGGTGTAGCCTCAGACCGTCTCGCATTCAAAGCCTGGGTTGCTTAAAGACTCAAGACAGGCGCTTTGTCCCATCGCCGCACAGCACGGCACAGACCGAGGAACCGATCTGGCTGGGAGATTTTTTTGTTGGAACGGGGATACAGATTTTTGTTTTTCCAGCTGGACTGATTTCCCATCCGGTTCATCAAGAGGCTGTGCAAATTCTTGTACGAGTGTTTTTGCGGGGTGAACTGGATGAGGAACTAATCCGTGTTAAAAACAAACAGAGGGGTGGTGGGTGTTAGTTATTTTAGTGCTTCTAACCTAATTCGCAGCATGGCTACGCAAACAGTTTGACTGATACCACATTCTGACACAAGAAAAAAGCAGGAGGGCTGCATAAGCAATCACTGTTATCCCAGGCAACGCCCCCCCAGCACAGCCACCCCGCGAGGCAGCTGAGCGCCATGAGCCACATGCCGGCTTGGCCAAACTCTCCCCACTGCGTCTCTCTTGTCCTGTTCACTTTGTCCAGCCGATTTTGCCTACAGAAAGCTACTGCGAAGTCTTCCGGTTCTGCTTCCTAAAACATGTCTTTTGTCTTTTTGACATACCCATCCTGGACCGCTCTGTGGGGATCGTCCCTCCTCCAGGGCCACTCTCCTGCCTGCTGCTGCTCCTGGGGAGAGGAAGGTGAAATGAGAAGCTGCCAGGTTGCTCCCGACAGAAGAATCCCAGTTCCCCCTCACCAGAGCTGAGGTGCTTTCCCAACCCAGGTTCCCCCCTGCTGCAGACAGAACGGTAGGTGGAATCAGCTCTTTGTGGATTTGGAGACAACCCAGCCGATCCCTAGGTGCAGCTTGGCTTACAAGCCCCTTTTATCCCTGGTCCTCGTGCCCCAGGCCCTTGTATGATCTGGGATGGCAAGAGCCCTGTGGCCAGGGGTGGCCCTCACCTGCTGGTCCAGGCCAGCCTAAAGCATCACCTAGACACCAGGTGGCAGCATCAGATCCAGATACAAACTTCACGGTTGAGTTCAAAAAGAGATTTGCGCCTGGAAGACCAGTTGGTTGATTTACAACAACCCTCCCCCATGTACCGTGGAACACGTACGCAGGCAAAGCTCTCCTCCTGTTTCTAATCTGCTAATTTAAAGTTGCATAAATGCAAGTCTCCGTGGAATGAAAATATAACCTCACAAGGCAAAGGCAGAGTTAGTGGTCATTTCCTTTCAGTGAGTACATGACGCCGCTATGCAATCTAAGAATGCGGAGAGGTTTCTTTGTTCTCCGTTGACTCGAGTGGCTTTGCGTCTTCTGTCTGTACTTGAAGACAAAACCCAGTAGGAATTTTGCAGGACGACCGAGGCATGAGCTGTTCTGAGCCAGCAGGAAGCAAACGCCGGGTTCGTTTACCATGGCACGACTATTTCCAGCAACACTCTCACAGATATTGATCACAAGTCTAATGTTGCGAACAACATTCCCATCTGCAGGTCCGTCTGTAACTGCTATTTTTGTAGGTGTAGCAACTTATTTTGGACTCAGATATTTAAAGAAACAGCAGCCAAGCTTCCTTCACTGTGCTTAATATAATTATTTGCATATACATCCATATATAAGGTCGAATTACATCCTTGTATTGTTTCCGAGAGCTTGTTAGTGCCCAATAGTGTTAGGTTGATGACAACCGCCTAGGAATGTGCAATGGGGACTGCTGCTCTTGCAGCAGGAAGCAAGAATTGCTCAGGAAACAGGACTCCATCTGATAGAAAAGTCACGGAAATAAATATTCTTTCTTGTGCAATGACATTTCTAATGAATTTTGCATTTCTCTCCAGGTCTGTTCACCACTGGTGATACCGGCTGGTTCAGCATGGTGTCTATTACAGTTAGTTTACTAGATCTTCCCAGATCAAGCTTAGCACTAATCTTTAATCCAAACCTCTCACTGTATACCATACAATGCAAAAGAAATAGGAATAAGGGAAATTTACTTCTTTACATACATTTTTAATGCTTAGGACCATCTAGTGGCTGAAGGCTTCATCTTCTGAGACTTATCAATACCTATCTCAGTCAACAGGAAGAAGGAAAATGAATTTTTTACAGTGGACATTCATCATGTTTAAAATGGAACTGTCGTTAAGACGGACCCCTGCCAAAATAGCTGACATTTAGCGTACTTAAGGTACATTATTCATGAAACTCTCAAAAGGAAATAGATACAATAAGCCAAAAGAGGTCTGTTAGACAAGGAGAAATAAGAACTCTCCTGGCCCATTTGCGCCATCAGTTGAGTTTCTGTGGTTGTTTTCACCTCGCTGGTCCCTTCATCCCACACCAGCATCCATGTCTGAAAGCCTGTTCCCTTTTTCCTAACCTGTTGGCTGTTCAAAACTGGAACGTGGTGGGAGGGAGGTTCAGGGTGAAGTTACAGGAGATGGAACGAGCTGCTGTGATAGCTCTCTGATCTTTCAAGGGGATTCCTCCTCCTCACAGCCATGCATTCCTCAAGCTTATCATGTGCTGGCTCTGATGCTTGTTGGGCCCCTCCAGCTGCTAACCAAGCAGAAAGCACATTTTTTATCTTGCAAAGCTAAGTGTTTCTTGCCAGACAGGGAGTTAAATCAGCTCACCAAAAGGTCTAATGAGTGCTATACTTTGAATAATAGAGTGGAAGCGGAACCATAAAGAACAGGTAGAAAAAAGAGGGAATACAACCTCCTCCTTTTAGATTGCTCATCAAATCGCACACAAAGTCTTTGTATACTTGTGATCCGTAGAAAGAAAAATCCACGACAATTAACAACAAACAGTCCACAGTCCATTTAGCTCAGCTATTCTGCCAGCTAGGAGTAGTCAGCGCTGCAAAGAGATTAAAGTGCCTTCAACCAAAATACTTTATAAACAGGGGTTCAGGTCTTGATTTTGGTGCCTGGTAAGACAAATGGAGCCACAGCTCTAGCAGGGAAACACGCTGTGAGCAGGCCTGACAAGGTTAGGAGGAGTGAGAACTGCTCCCGCCTCAGAACAGATTTTGTCAAAAGTCTAAATTCTAGATATTCAGCCCCTCTATTCTTGTGCTTCAGCAAAGAACAGGGACCGCGACTTCAAAGTAGCTTTACAAGCTACTTTTTGTGCCATACAAGGGTCTGGGGTTGCTGTAATTATACTGGAGCCCCAACCACAGAATACTGCGGGGCTTTCCAGATTCCTCTGCTCCTGTCATCTTGTACGCCCCACGACTGAGCGCAGGACTGGTACAAATGCCTTACGCGAGTTTTATTTGACTGAGAAAGCTTCTGGTACAATTGGTATTCTCAAGTGGCGGTTTCCACCCAATTCAAAAGGACTCGTATAAAGGCAGATGGTTTTGATTCCAGGACTCCTTGTTTGTGCCAGAGGTCTGAAAGCTCCATCCTTCCCGTGCTGAGAAGGGCAGGTCCCCAAGCACACCCACAGGCATCGGGGCTGGGTGGGAGATGGATGCAGCCTCGGGCCTCAACTGACGCTAAGCAGGAAAAATGCTCTCAGCAGGAATAACCCTTAGAAGAACCCGAGGAGAAAGAAAAAGCACAATAAGCGTTGTCTCTGCTGCTGCGTGGCTGCCCACCACTGGAACAATGTAGGGATCTCTGGCGGATCCCTGAGAAACCCCAAAGCAGCTCCTGTAGCCTGCGCCACGGGCTGCAGAGGGGTGATCTGACAGCTGCCGACTGCAGACTGACTGAGCAGCCAAACCAACCTGCCCTGCATTTCTTTCACCCTTTCTTATCAAAATACTGACCTGATACAGGGATGACCTTACAAAACATAATAAAGTCTGCTGCTGCCAAGGAATGATTGCTGCTAGCTAACATTTATTTTTCCACAATTATATTCAGGGCTGTTGAGGGCTTGGTTGTCCTTTCGAGACAGACCAGATCAAGGAGTGGTGCATACAGTACATCATCCCAGGATAAATCCGGGGAGGCTCTATGACTCAGAAATGAGTCACTGCTCCTCCTCTGTTTCTTCCAGACTCTTGGGGGCGTACTAATTTATTGTCGGTCTGTATCTGCAGTAAATTATTACCCCCAGCTCAGCTCTCCTGCGCAGAAGGAATTCCGACACGTTCTGCTTGTCCCTTGTCTCTCGGGAGGGTTGAACAGACGAACAGACGCACTGCACCACTGCACACCGAGATCTAAGGGGAAAGCAGAGAAATGGGGGAGTTGTATTTTTCTTCCTCATCCAGGTTAATTATTTGGAAGTATTCTTCCACCCAACCCCCCAAAATCCCAATTACTAAACTAAGATTGACCTTTCAGAGAGTTATTTCTAAGAACTTGGATAAAATAAGATAGTATGACTCAAACAACAGCAGGAGAGTGTCTGCATCACAGTTAAGCCACACAAATTGCTTTCACTGTCAGAATCAAGTATTCTAAATAAAAAACAACCCCAAGAATGATTAATCTTTTTTTCTCTTTAGCAAGACAGATTGAAGTATCCCAGCGGAGCTAGACGGGAAGTGTTTAAACAACGCCTACTTAGTCTCCAGTGAGCCTTCACTAGTAGGAATACGAGCTTTAGGTCGGAAAGGGAAACAATAACTGAAATAACAGATTTTTACATATGCACGTACAAGATAAATATATTCAGAGAATGACAGAAAAGCATGAAAAGGTACTGAACAGCCAATAGGTCTGTTCAGCTCTTCACTTCCAAAGCTCAGGAGCCTGAGGACACTGAGGATACAGTAGAAAAGCATAAAAAATAACATTTTTCCAGTGGCAATGCTGATTTAAGAATTTCTTTCCCCATGTCATTCCCCATGCTCATTTTTCCACCTCCCTCACCCCTGTCTATGTTTCACGAGACAGTTTTCAATGGCAGCACTGGCTTAAGGTACTACCCCTTCACTGCCTCTGACTGCTCATCCCCAGCCTTGTGCCATCCTGGCACGACTCTTTGCATGGCCAGGTGGTGAATGCTCTGTTCTGCAAAGACAGGGGCTGGTGGACCTCAAACGGCCTTTCCAACCAAAGAAAGAAAGAAAAAATAGTTGCAGAATGGCAAATAGCAATGAAAGAGAATGACAATTCTTGGAATTACCTATGTTGAAGTGTAAACATATCCCCAATTTCTAAATAAAGACTTTTAACATGAGTATACTACAACTTAAAATCATACGTATTCACAAATTTAATTGTTAATAAATTATATTACCAATAAATTGATTCTCCTATTCGTAAAACGTTGCATATTAGTTTTCGCCACACTTCTGGTTAGTCTTGGCACAGGCTGGCCCTTGAACTTACATCATCTTAAAAGCAACGGTTTCCAGTTTTTCCCCCCCTTCCTTAAAATTTTTCAGAGACCCGCATCATTATATAGAAACCGATTCTGCTGGCCAGCTGCAGGCTGCTGGCTGGGATGTGGCAGATCGCTGGCAGCGAGCACAGCAAGGGATTACGAGGGATCACTGTCTTCGTGGAAGCAAACCTGGAGGGAGATGTTCCCAACAACACTGCAGACCTAACGAGCGCCCAGTTGGATGGTAAGAGCCAGCAGCGAGGCTGCCAGACCACTGCTTTGTGCGGTGCTGCTCTAACACTCATTTAGCACAGTATTTCTCATACTTGTTTACTGTTTGCAACGCAGTGGAGCACTCTTCTGATAAATATGCTACAATAAACAAGGTGGGCTCCCGCCCAGTGACAGCACAGCTACGTAACAGTAGTGCACATGGACAATGCTGGGAGGGGGCTGGAGAACTGGAGATGATTAATACATATTAGTGGGATTCCGTGAAGAAAAAAGGAAAAATTCAGCTCTATCAGTAGGTATTTTACCACTGGGGAGAACAACAATAAGTCATAACCAAACAATGACATCCTAGAGAAAAGAGAATTCCCTACAAAAAGCTCCTTAAGAATAGCTTCCATGTTACATCACAGAAACCTTGTTTAGGAAATTTAAGATCCGAAAGAGAACAACTCTGAAGTGGCAAGGAGATAAGCTGTTAATAAATTTTCCTATCCCCCGTTTCTGTGATGCTGTGGCCTAACATTCAAAAATATCTCCATCCTAATTTTGTCTTAGGGAATTTGGCAACTCTGAAAAATAGATGAAAAGCTGGAAGAGTGAGGTGTGCTTGAATTTGGATTCCTCCTGGCAGAGGGAAACGGCACCGGAGCTACCAGCTGAGGCCAGTCCATCTGCTGGAATGCAGCCGCCGGAGCCAGGCTGATGGATGCTGACAGCCCCGCTTTCATCTGGCAGTGTCCCCGCCACCAGCTGCGCCGGGGAAAGAAAGAACGCGCAGGAATTCACAGCATTCCCCCTCTGATTAATCCCCGGCTGTCCCGCTGCGCCTGAATGAATTGGGCTAGGGATTCGTAGCTCTGCTGGGGGAGATTTGCTGATTTCTTTGAGCCCCCCTGAGGGGAAGTGATATAGAGAGCAAATAAGCAGCGGGCAGTGCCGAAGTGATGTAATGGGCCAGGACATGAAAGCCCCTCGCCTCCGCTCTACCCACCTCTACTGGTCTTTTCTCCGTATGCGACGGGGAGTGGGTGCAGGGGAAAACTTCACGCTGTTGACACAGGCTGTAGCTTTACGGGTGATTTATAAAGCGCACTCAGACTTTTCGTAGGCAGATTGGCCTAATTACAAGAAAAGACATAAATAATGGTTAAGCCAAGAGCTTGGGAGCACAGAGGCAGCTTGGTGGCAGCCTGACGCGGGTGACTGAGGATGAAGACAGGTAAGTGCCAGCGTGCAGGGCTCCAGTCCAGCCCCAGCCCTCAGCAGCCGCCCCAAACCCTCCGCCCTGGCTCCTTCCTGCTTTCCGGGACAATAATTAGATATCAAATCAAGATGCCATTGTAAAAATGAGAACTAATGTAGGGGGAATGGTAGGAAGGCTCTGGAAGCATTACACTTCAGAAACTAACCCAAATCCCAGCAGAGTCACTAAGGGATCTGACTGATGAACCAGGTATATGTAAAAATGTGCATTTGAATTCTAACTATTCTTACACAGGCCTTGCTATAAAATAACATCACTGTACCATCCCGACGCTTGAAAAAATTGTTCGTTCACAGTCAGATGCTCGTAATTAAGGTGAAGAGTTTGTAAGTATAAGCAAAGCTTTGCATCTCTCTCTTTGTTTCCCCAAATAAGTTTGTGTAAAAGAGAAACGCATTTTCTTGCAGGGTGCCCTCGAGCCAGCTCCAGTTTCTATTTTCACGATCCAGAGGATGGAAACGTGACAGATGATCTGTTTTTCCCACCTGGGTGATTCACACATAAGTAGTAATCTCTGACATTTAGAAATCAGCAAGATTTTCTAATTTTTTTTACTTTAGTTTTGTCATTGTTTTGTGCATGTTTTGAAATCTAGTATGAGAACTCTGAGAATATTTAGATATTACATATTTATATATATATTTATATATATAAGTGTAATGAACATAACTAATAAATAGTCACAAAGAAACCAGAAACTGGCATCTGGATTATTTGGCCTGTTATAAATACGGAACACACAGTTCTGAATATAGCACTGAAAAAAATTCACGGCAGATAACTTAAGATCATGTTGTAGCAAGGCAAGAAGAGACATTAATTTCAAATACTGTTCTAATTCCAATCTATGTCCAGAAAAAGCGCACTCATTGGGTAAACCATTAATTGGGGATTAATTACTCAGCCCAGCCACCAGCTTGCGCTTTTGCCGTTGTCTTTTCCGCAAAGGGGTGGAGGGTGAAACCGTTTTTCTGAGCAGCAGTAACTAACTCCCTTCTGTGTACGCTACCTGTTCTGCTCAGAGGCTCCCATTTTCTCTTTTTTAATATATTGGTATTGTTTTAGATTCAGATTACATAATCTTTTTTTTAACTAATTTTGTACCTTTACAAACGGTGCTCCTGAGTTCAGAAGAACCGGAATGCTGCTGCAGTTCTGGTATAAAAATTCCTGATGCGATAGTCACTTCTGCAGTAGATAATTATTACTCTGGCATTAACGAAGCTGCTTAAATACACGGCTGTTGTTCTGCTGAGACCAGAGGATAATGGTCAGAGACCTAAAATGAAAAAATTGGATTATATTTTCAAAGCTAAAAACATTAGAACTGGAAACCTCTTTGAGGTTTTTGTGGAAAAATTCACTCTGTGAACTGCATATCCCAGGCACGGGTTCTTGGCTTTCGGTAGCATCCTCCCTACGAACACTTCAAAGCTCCCCGTCTTCAGCGATTCTCGGGTCACCAGTGCGGACTGCATTGACCGGAGGGGCAAAGAGGGCTACACGCGCAGTCCCCCCGCTCCATCTGCGGCGGGACGTGCTCAGTGCCACCTGCCAGCAGAAAACCTGTCGCTCTTCCGTACCACGGGGACGTTCACCCTGACTCACAGGGACTTCTCATCCCAGCTTCAAAACCAGAGGAAACCAAGACAACGGAATTAAGCGACGACCTTACCGTCACAAAGCAGGGCCAGGACTGGAAGCAGCGAGTTTGCGCTCCCAGTTACAGAGCTCTTTCTCTGACAGTCCTGATTGTACAGCGTTGCTATAAATATTGGATTAAAGTATCTTGCAAGGACAAAATTTAAATCCCCTTCCATTTCTTCAGCACTGTTCATTCTGCTATCCAAAATAGCTTCTTAAAAGTACCAGGTTGCTTCCAGTTTGGAAGCCTGTGTTCCTTTTTTACTTTATTACTAACAATACCAGTGAAAAAAGACACCGTTAGAACTGAGAACCCACTGCTAGGTGGTTTTTGTCATCTTAAACGATTAAATTGTGGTCATGAAGGATGAATGCTGAAAAAAGGATCTTGACAGTGAAAATGGGTGAAATTTGACGGCTGCTTTTATGCAACAGCGAGGCTGAGAGCTGCAAAGGAACCATAGGTGAGCCTGGTTCAAAAAGGTTCCGAATCAAAAGATCTAGCCAATGACTTAGAGGTTTCAAGAAGGCTTTATCCACGGCTGTGTTTCAACGGCCGTATTGAACAATCTCTGAGAATCTTACAGTCCTCGCTTTCCAGCCCAGCTGAAGAGCTCCCCCGCGGCGCCGGCGCCTGCAGTTGTTGAATAAATGTTTCTCACACTACAGCTCAATTAAGTCAAGGCTATCAGGGAGAAGATGATCCAAGTAATTCACTAGGCTGTGTAGTAGAGGAAACCCACCAGAGCCTGGAGAATTCATCAGTCTTTTAAAATGCACCTTACTTTACAGGGTGTTTTTACTCCGGTTTTTCTTTTTCATTCTTTTCCTGGCATTGTTAGTGGTTCACTGTGTTTCACAAACAATGTCATGGAGCACATACGTGATTTGTAGTGCTAAGCTAAACATGCTACCAATAACTAAAATTCTAACAAAGCAGTGTACCACGACACAATACTACAAAGGAGTACATTCAAACCAAGTATAAAATCCTCCCAGTATGAAGATAGAAAAGAATTCGCTGCAAAGACTCATAAAAATATAAGCATCGCATGAAAGGATCTGCAATGACTATTAATTTTTCATCACGTTTCCATTTTAGTTGTAAATATTCACATAGGCGGTTGCCAGCAGGAGAAATGCAAGCTATTTGGTGTGTAAGTCTATTGCTTCTTCAAGATTGTGGTTTTCTAGCCCCGACGCTTGCCGTGGACTTAAATGCTGAAGTGCCGTTTCAGAACACCACTTCTCATCGTTGTTTGTGCGCGCTGTTCTCTTCCTGCAAAATGTTAATTCACATGTTACCAATTACTGGATCCTTGACAAAACAAGTAGCAGCAAGAAGAAACCCCTGTGGTTTTTATGATAATAATAAGTAGAAGTCAAGTTAACATTTCATGCCAAGTGGTATCAGGAAAGCAGCAACTGGAGAAGGATTTTTTGGTATCGCTGCAATATCTTGTCCAGCAATAGCTTATGTAATTTTCTATATATTGTTGCCCAATATTCAGTTCCTTGGTGAAACTTTACACCAAAACTCAAGGTAGAGATATTCCACAAATCATGGCGAATTTCACCAAGTTCAAAGCTCACGGATGAGGTTTTTTTGTCTTCAAAAAATGCCTTTCATGATTTCAAAACAACCCAGCTTTGCCGAGGAGGCAACTTTCCGCTTTTTGAGAAAGTGAACAGAGTTACTTTTAAAGCTGTGAAAAGAAACATAAACTTTTCCCAATTTTTGAGGATTACATTATGCCTTTTACAGCTAACGTCAATGGCAGTGCGGGGCCAAGCGTTTGGGAAGCAGGGGCCGGAAATTGTGAATTAGGTACACGTATATGCATGTACGCACATCAACGGAAGGTACTAACCACACGTCCAAAATAAATTTTGATCTTTCTTCCTTTTGAACAAAGACTATTCATTACAAATAAAATAAACACCAGGGGATTGGAGAACTCAGTTCAGCACATATACATATGTATACGTACCACGTACGTTGATGTTGATTGCAACAGGGCGATTGAACACTGAATTTGTCTTCTAAATTGACCTTTTTAATGGTCAAATCCTCAACACTGTAAGCAGAAATGAATAAAGCCGTTACTTGGATGCACACAGATGCTGGCATCGAGCATTCCGCCTCGGTTCCTCTTCCCTCCCTGGGCTGATGGCCCCAGGATGGAAGGATGGGCCAGGCTGCCCTGGGGCTACTGGCCAACAGGGTGGCCCAGCCCCAGCACTCACAAGGACCATAAGGCTCTTCAAGAAGATCCCGAAAAAGAGAAGGACAGAAAACTACTTGAAGGGTTTTTCTTCGTGCTTTTGGTTCTGTATCACTCTGTCCTCTTTATGTGGCACGAAAATCACAGTAAATGGTATTTTTATCCCTTTCTCTGTTACATGGTTGGAAAAAATTGCTGACAGAAACTGCCAACGTTTTCCACTAATAACGATAATGCTGTTTCACTGGTATACACATCTTTTTACATTAGAGCAGACCACTTTAGGGGCTCCTAATGATGACTTAAAGCAATGGAAACCTCTCTGATATGAACTGATTTGGGGATCCAATTCTAAGGGGACATGGATAAAGAAGTGGGATTACAAGCCAACAGGTTGTTAAGAGTCTAACAGGAGCCAACACATGCATCGAGAAGGTGTGGATATGCAGACTTGGAACTACGCATTTGGACTCAATTCTTCTTTCAAGTAACATTTTCCTGACAACAGAAAACAAATACGTCACATTCGCCACAAATGTGCTGTACGTAACAGCAGTTCCTACAGCATCGATATTATATTTACTTAGTGATTCATCCCCTTCCTCTGTATGTTTATCTAACTACCCTAACCACATCCAGTTACCAACTAGTAGCTACAAACGGCCTTACAAACCCAAGTTCAAGGGACTCCAAACAGTTGAACACAGCCTGAGGCTTTGGTGTCACCACTCAGCGCCAAACATTTGCACAGGAGAATAAATCAATCAGCGCTTTCCTAGAACAAAATACCAGTGGGCAACCTCACTATTGCAGAGGAGACAATCTCCGTCTCCTCTGAACCATAAAAAGCTTTCAGACGACTTCAGAAGACTCTCGATTAGGCCTTTAAAATGGAGGAAGCAACAGATCTTCTTGTATTTGTTGCATATTGAAACGGTAGAACAGCTTTTCAGGAGCCATTGAGTGCTTTCAGATAATATTACAGGTAAAATCAACACATGACTTTCCAGCTTTGCCATTAAAACCCATGAAAGTCAAACTTATCTTTCTTCTGATGTGGGTATCACCACTAGTTACCTGGATTCCTAGACTGAATTCTGTTCTCTTCAGCTCGTGTCAGCGCAATTCAGGACAGACTCTGGTCCTGCAATGGGGAATTGTACACACTGTTAGATTATGCCTTAACTCGCATTCAGTTCTGCTCCTTTAGGTCTGTGCATTTTACGGGAATAAGACAAATCAGAAACTCACATTTTTCAGTAATGTAAGCAAGCGTACACACTCCTTGTCTTCTCCAAATAAGCTGTATTTGTAATTATTTGTAATAGTAATTATTATTGTCATTATTATGCAATTTTAATTATTATGTAATTATTCACGGGTTTGTAAACTCTTTGTGTCAAGAGACAAATGCCAAATCCAACTGCCACGGACCGAGCTGTCACTCTCATATCCCTCCCTCATCCTCTTCAATCTCTCCCAGGAGTTTGGTCTCACAACATTTTCAGAAGAGGGGCAGAGTCTGAGGCAGAAGAGCTTCCATGTATGAACAGAGCTGCACAGGATTTCACTCTTTTGCGAATTTCTTTTTCAAAGTATTCCCAACACACGTGTAGGCCTACATAATAATCTTTTAGCTTGAAAGATTAATTATGAAGTCCTAAAAGCTCTCAGCTGCTGAAATTCAGAGCCCAAACCACATTCCTTCCTCCTTCAGTCTCAGTTTTCCACAGGACGTGCCACCAACAGCAGAAGACATGCCTTTGCATGAGAAACAGAGAAGTGGGTCCTTCAAAAGCTACTTTCTACTCCATGAGAACTATCTCCCAATGCTCCCTTGGCGGTCCGTGGAGAAACAGACACTTCCATATGCCTGTCGTGGGATACCTTCCTTTTTATAGGTGTCGTAACACAGATACTGTCTTGTTAGCTGTAATCATAGAATCCCAGCATGGTTTGGGTGGGAAGGGACCTTAAAGCCCACCCAGTGTCCCCCCCTGCCCTGGGCAGGGACACCTCCCACCAGCCCAGGTGGCTCCAAGCCCCGTCCAACCTGGCCTTGAACCCCTCCAGGGATGGGGCAGCCACAGCTTCTCTGGGCAACCTGGGCCAGGGGCTCACCGCCCTCACAGCCAACAATTCCTGCCTCACATCTCACCTCAGTCTCCCCTCTGCCACTGTAAAACCTCGTCCCACGGCTCCCCTCCCTGCTCCAGAGTCCCTCCCCAGCTTTCCTGGAGCCCCTTGAGGGCCTGGAAGGGGCTGGAAGGTCTCCGCGGAGCCTTCTCTTCTCCAGGCTGAACCCCCCCAGCTCTCTCAGCCTGTCTTTGTGAAGGCAGACCTGGCCCTCCGCATCTCTCTTTATGTGAGGATTCATAAAACCTCAAATCATACAAAATAAGAAGCTGAACAGTATGGGAGCAGCCCTTCATCTGATATACCCTCAGTGGAACGTACATTTACTTACGTTAGTTGAGGATTTGGCTCCCAACTTCTGCATTTAGTCTCTCATTTTCAGCGCAGCTCGTTTAACTCCTTCTGTTCTCTCATATCTTCCAGCAACTAAAATAAACTTCTTAACACTCTGTACCCATTCCAGATACTGCGCTCAGCATACCTGCCACGGCTCAGCTGTTCCTTTTGTATAGATGCAAATACATCAAGTGGGTAAAGAAAATTACCTTTTTTTTTTGTCAAATTTGTTTGGAATCAATTGAATCTATTTTAGAATGATGTAAGCGCTGAAAAATGCTGTGGGACTGTCCGAGTCTGTTAGCACTTTTAAGTAAACAAACAAAACCTGCTTTAATTTAGACAAATTTCCAGGCCACAATTGTCAGAACACCACTAAAAGCTCTTGGGTATTAAAAAACAAAATCTAAATAAGAAACAGAAGCTACACAAGGAGGAGGGCTCTGTGGGAACCTTCCTGCCTTTGGTCTGACAATCCAAAAAGTGTGTTCTGGTTTCCCCCAGCATCCGGTGCACTCCAGCAAGTTTCTAAATAAAGTTGAGTAAAAACTTCACTCAAAGCTTTAGCGTTCCTTAAATGGCATGTCTCATCTTTGCTGGCAGAGCTGCAGCTCGTCTTAAAGTAAGCATCCACATTAACATTCTTCCTAAATGCTACTCTATATATTCTGAATGCTCCACTCAAAAGTCGCTAAAATAAGCACTCAAAAATAACAACTTCAAACACTTGCACAAGGCTGCATCCATTCAGAAGAGCTATTTTTCCTTACCTCACTTACCTCACGACTTCCCTTCAGTGTTCATTAAACAAAGGATGCGCCGTGCCATGACAAGAGAGAAAGGCTAGATTTCAGCTCGAGGACTAACGTAACTCAATTAGAATCTATTGGCTCCTAATTACAGGATTTGTTATTTATCCCAGGCTGCCTCCCAGTACAAAAAAAACTGGTGACTGATGCCTTCTCTTCGTGACAAACATTCACTTAGATACACGTGGAGGCTGAAATGCAATGAAGAGTGTTTCTTTTTCCTTTACTCTGAGCAAGCAGCATTCAGCTTTCATGAGAATGTTTAATCCCCTTTTATCCCCGAGTAAAAGCAATCTGTATCACGCATAGCCTATTCGGATTGCGAACACAGATTCTATCTACTGGAAAACCTGTAAAATAATACAAGCCAATCCATTAACTGCAAAAGGTATTTTTAAAAAATCCTGCAAATTAAGACCCCATAAAATTAAATCGCTGTGCAACACTAGCATTTTAGCGATAATCTATTTTATGAAAGTCTAACAGTTAATTATGGAAAATGAAATAAGAAGCATGAAAATTATAATTGAACAGTAGTCCCTCTGATACATTCACAGAATACAGTACTAAAAAAATCTTATGAATCCAGGGAAATGATATATGGGTCAACTTAAAAAAAAAAAAAAAAACAAACCAAACCAAAAACCCAGAAAAAAAAAAACAGGAAACCCAAATCTCACTTGAAATACATATTCAAGGATTAGCATCAGCAATTCCTTCTTCAGCAAGCTGAGCACCCAGCATTTTCACTTCCATCCACACCTCTTTGAAGTTCAAACCTCCTCAAATGCATTCTCCTGCCTTATGCGAATTTCTGCCACCACTCCTTCCTTCCCCATTATCACCTGCACCACAGAGAGCACGAAAATTCACATAAAATCCCACAGGAAGTGCAAAAGATCTATATAAAGCTGCAAAGCGTCTTCTGTCTCTCATCTTCAGTTCTTTACAAGTTTCTCAGACTGTTGGGAGAAGAGAGTCCTGGTTACACCATGGAAGGAGGGAAGACATGAGCTGAAATAATCGACAACCACCACCATGAATGCCCCAAACCAGCCTGCATGGCGCAGCAGGCTGCTAACTTCATACATGGGCTATGCTGGGAACCTCTCCGTGGCTGGATCAGTGCCTACAACACGCTTCCAGATCGGGGTTTTTGTTCAAAAGTTTAATTATCAGTAACAAACGCCCACCACTTGCCTCATTCTGGCTGGTCCAGAATTAATGAGCACTTTAGGAGAGTGCAAATCAGATCTGTGATTCTGGTTTTTTTAAAAGGGATTCTTTTACAAGTGCAGATACCCCACCCCAGGTCTAGCATGACCCTCTTCTACCCCTGGAGTGTCTGTGTTGCCCTGGAGTGCCACGTTTTCCCGGAGAGCGCAGCAGCCCTGCCCGCTCCTCCCGGGGCTCAGCACAGACCTTCATCTCCCTGCCACAAGTGTCGGGACGGCAGGTGACACTCTGGAACATCCCAGGACATCTGAAGCCACCCAGGGCAGCGGCGCCACCTCCCACAGCTCCACTGGTGCTGAGTTTCTTGATGCGAGGGAGCACAGTATCAAAGACAGTCCTACCTGCTTTGAGTGCAAAAGGACAAAAAAAAAGAGATTATTTTAAATTAGTACAGCTCAGCAAATCTTAATTATTACGGTCGAGATTTTTTAATAACATACAACTTATTTACCTACAAACTCTTTCTCCTGCCTATGCTGGATACTTAACATTCACCAACACATTAGTCATTGCTTAATTATCGCTACGAAGCCTTATTAATATGTATGGATAAAGAGCTCTCCGGCAGGAATGCATTTTAATGAAGTCGCTGAAAGGCAACAAGCAGCAATTTCTAGAAGGTTATGCCATGACTAACAATAGCAAACTGACTGAAGCAGCCTAGAGACAGGATGAGGTATGGAAGGGAAGAAAAAAATCAAATTCATTTTAATGACAAACTTAATTAGAAAGCGTTTAGGCATTCCGACTGAGCGGTTACGGATTCGAATGGCTTACAACTATCCTTGAGAGGAATGGCGTCTCTCAAAATGTCGCCTGCAAGCGCCCAGCAGTGCTGTCCCCAGGACATGTAATACGCTGTGTGAAAGGAGGAGGTTGAAAATGAGACATTTTGTCCCCGCCCTGTACTTAACGGCGAGCAAAGCACCAGCGCGTTATTTCTGCAGCTACAGTCGGGTCTGTAGCATTCTATATTGCCCAACAACGTGTAATTTACAAATCAAATGTATATATTTGGTCTTATATTTGTGTATATAATTGGACTTATTTCCTAGAGCAGAGATTCACTTTGCTCCTTGTCTTACTTTTGCAACGTTCGCCCTTCCAAGGCGACATTACCCCGGCCCTCCTGAGGGCCCAGGCCCAGCATGGCCATTCCCGGGCACCCAGAGGGGACTGAGGCGGCCCCAGACCCGGCTGGGGGACCCGAGGCAACGGGGGACACCCGGCACCATGGGGAACCCGGTCCAGCGCGGCTCCTTCGGGAGGGAGCACCCGACAGCAGGGCCCCGCTCTGCCTTTATGGGGCCCCCGGCCCGGCCCGGCCCGGCCCGGCGCGGCCCCGGGGCGCGGCAAGGCCCCGCCNCGCCCGGCTGGGCCCGCTCCCGGTCCTTCTCTCGTCCCGGCTGGGCCCGCTCCGGCCCCTCTCGGCCCCGCAGGCCCGGCTGGGCCCGCTCCCGGTCCTTCTCTCGTCCCGGCTGGGCCCGCTCCGGCCCCTCTCGGCCCCGCAGGCCCGGCTGGGCCCGCTCCCGGTCCTTCTGCCACCCTGGCTTGGCCCCGCGGGGCTTCGGGGAGCCGCCGCCGCCTCAGCCGCTTCCCCACCCCGGGAAGGCGGAGTGTTCCCTCACGACCCGGGGCCTGAGGTGCAGTGCCTCTTTGGCCTCGTCAGCCGAGGGAATCTGAATTTTAAATTAATTTTTTTTTTT
>VXBH01001546.1:92151-111420 GCA_013400035.1 Rynchops niger | reverse complement strand
CAATAAATGGTGTTTCTTCTCCCTTCAGCCCTCAGGGTCATGTGGAACACTGTGGCTTTGTGCTCCCTTGGCAGGCGGCCCCCCAAGGCCGCGTCTCCGCTGCTCCCAAGGTTACAGACCTTAAATCGCGTGTTCGAAAGAAAGTATAAGGATTTGTGTCACGGTAAAGAGCCAGCACACCTACTGCAGAATCAGGGGTCGAAATGGACACGCGACATGCTTCCCTGCCGTTTAGTAAGTAATAAAGCAAAATATAGACAGTATGCCAAAACTTACCCTGTTTTAGATGGACGTATCCTGTCTGTGTATCGACATGTGTTTGAAGAGAATTTAAGGAACAGTGAGGCTGTTATTAAAAGGTAATAAACTGTTTTTGTGGTGTTTTTAAAATGTTGCTACTCGTGAGGTGTTGTGGGAGTTACTTACGGGCACTTTCAGGAACTTCTTAACGTAGGAAGAATGCTAATTAGAAAGTCCAAAGATTAAAAAATAAAAAAAGTTCTTTTTTCTACCATTTTGAAGCTTAGACTAGTTTCCTGGCTGCTCTTTTCTCGGGCAGCTTCTCTGCAGAGTGAATTTTACAAGGGTCAGCACTTAAAAATTTCAGCCCCCCAAAAGAGGTGCCTAAATGTTGGCTGAAATGCCTAATTCTAGGTGCAGTCTGTACCTGAAATATTGCCATGTGACGTTGTTTTTGCCTGTATTGCCAAGAAGTATTTTTTCCTAGACCTGTATAAATTTTGTTTCGCGTTTGATTTTCGAATGCGAAGACATAAACGGTGACTCACGCATTTACAGATGCCTCCTGAAAAAGTAGACGACAGTTATTGCAAGTGATCCTGACTCACCGATAAAAGCAGGAAAATGTATTTTATGTGTTTGTCCTTAACGATCAGATGGCAAAAATTCAAACGCCTTTGTTCAGAGGAGTGATACAGGAGCTGGAAGCAAAGCTACGGCAAACGCACTGTGCCCTCCTGTGGTGGCATTTATGACATGATTAAAAATCCTTTGCTTGTTTCTCCTGAGGCTTTTTCAATCTCTACAGTCTGCAGGCAGCCACAGTAAGATAAAGGGAGTCACGTACAGAGTGGTGTGTAAACAGTTATGTCAAGTAGTATTTTTAGTGAAAGATGCTGCATCTAGAATTTGAAATAAATGAAAAACCTGGTTTATCTAAGACCAAAATTATTTGAGCTACCGCATTTGTTTACAGTTTATTCAATTCTTTATCTGTACTTCATGTTGCCCTGACAATAACATCCGCTTCCTCTCTTGATTGTGGTGACACTGCAGCATTCACTACTTCTAAAGCATATTTTCGATGCTGTAGACTGTGCATTTCTTGAAGATTTAGTAGTTTATTCTACTTGCCAGTTACTAATTTTTGTCAGATAAACTTGTTGAGGGAAACCGAATCCCTTGAGTGGATATTTATATTATTTCACGCTCTTGTTGCCGTGATTATACAGTTTTTGAATAACGAAACTAAAATGCTTGCTTTAAATAACATACTTTTGCTTTTTATTCTACTTTGTAAGAAACAGTAACCTGAAAACGTGGGTTCATTTTCATTGTTCTGCCATTGGTACGAAAATTGTGCGATACATCTGAGTACTATGTCCAGTCTGCTGCAGGGTAACTTGTAAGCAAAGGCGGTTTTCATTAACGTAAACTTTGTTTCTTCACTCAGATATTCAGAATTGCTAGAGGCGGTCAGTAAAGGAGGGGGAGAAAATGCCATCTTGCGTCATACGCAGAGAAACAAGAAGCTGTTTGTCCGTGAGCGCCTGAAGTTGCTACTTGACGATGAGTCTTTTCTTGAGCTGTCTCCGCTGGCAGGCCTCAGTTTGCCATATGGGGATGTCCCTGCTGCTGGGTGCCTTACTGGTAATTGCTAACAAATGGGGTATTAGACGTAATGGGAAATCGATGAAGTTTGTTTGTTTCATTGCTCTTATCTTTAAATATGATGGATATGGGTTGAGGGTATTGTTTGGAGCAGCCCAGGTTGGAGATGCAGCTCAGAAGGAAGAAGGATTTTGAACCAACGTGATCCTTAATACAATTTGAGAGATGGTGTTCGGGTGCGGTGATGGGTAGGTGATCGTAGGCAGCGTACATTAGTTGTAGACCGTATGTGCTGCACACCTTCCCAGAGCAACCAGCCTTGCTCACTGAAGGTGTTTGTTCTTATTGGGAGAGGAAACAGGATACATGTAATCCGGTTTATGGAATATTTTACTATCTTAAGAGTGTGCTTTCCTAGGAAAAGTGAACATCAGTCCGCTCCAGTAGCAGCATGAAAGAGTTTAGCCACTGCTGTATTATTCTTCTGCGATTTTTGCTGGGAAGGCTGGGAGAAACCTTTAAAGAAAAAAAGTTCTTCCATGTCTTCTAGGTGTAGTAATTTATTCTACTTCCCAGTTATTAATTTTTGTCTCAAAAAATTTAGGATGATGTGTCAAATAACGTGGCAAAGGAAAGGGGACCAAGTTACTGTGAGATACAGGAGCTGCGACATTTCTTTTGTAACATTTTTCAAATTATAGACAAGTCTCTCACTTCATTGCATTTTGAAGAGCAGTTCCAGTTTAAAAAGTAACTAGATGATTAGAGTATAAAATCCTATCTTTTGTCACAGATTGTTACATTTTTCAGTTTTAGATAGGTAATTTTTAATTGCCTTCCCTGTTATCTCAAGAGTTGGAAGCCAAACTATGTATTTTTTTTCTCTTCTATTGTCACCAGGAGTAAGTAAGTTTATTTCAAGTTCCGTCTTCTGTCATTAAGACTTTTTTTTAAATGTCATTGGCTTTCAGCTTGTTATTCCAGAGAAGAGCTATAGATTTCTTCACTGTGTGGTGTTTACAACTTATATTGCAGAAGAATCCAACCAAAAGAACATCCTCGCTATAATTTGTCCCCCTTGTTTCCTCTCTGGTATTTTAGAGAGTCCTGATAAGTGTCTGTGGTACCGCTTACAGGAATTGGCAAAATCTGTGGGGTCTGGTGTGTCTTCACGGCAAATGATGCAACGGTGAAAGGAGGAACTATTTATCCCATTGGAGTAAAGAAACAATTAAGAGCTCAAGAAATAGCCCTGCAGAACAGACTGTGTTCTGTGTACCTGGTTGACAGCGGGGGAGCGTTCCTACCACTGCAGGTAATACCGGAACCAGTTCACGGAAGAAAATACCTATGTTTATCTTAGTCATATTTATTTTTAGCAGTAAACCTCAGATTTATGTTTTGTTTTCTTGGCTGGCTGACTTTCATTCTCTGTTATACTTAAATTGAGTTTTGTCCACAAATCAGAGTCCACGCCGTGATTTGAAGATACGTAACAGTGGTGATCACTTTGGCTAATCTTTTATCTAATCAGAGTTCAGAAACTTGAGTATCAGTGGGGGGGACAAAGTACTGACCAAGCATGGGTATTCCTCAGTGTGCCGAAATGCTTTAATGTCTTTAATAAATTAGTATGTTGTTTGAGGTTTCTGTTTTAAACTTCAGAATCTATAAAATTACTCTTATTTTATTGTAACATTTGTGATAGTAATGCAGTAACCTCCATGGCCTTTAAAAATGTAGCTTTGTAAATTCTTACTGTAAAAGGAGAATTTGCAGAGGTCCAGAGGTTATGTTATCGCAGAGACTATAGTAGTTCCTTCTGCAGACTGAAAGCAAACGTATAGAAAAAGTTTTCATCTGACTTAAGGAACTGTATCAAAAACTAAGTAAAGAGGCAAACTGTGTTGAAGTCATTTCACAGATGAAGTACGAACATAAGCTTCCACTTCTCCATGTTTACAGTCTGTTTATGTTTCACAAAAAATTGCGGAACTTACCTCTGCTTTTGAAACACATGGGTGTTCTTGTGGAATTGGACAACGCATAAGGGGAATAAATAGCGTAGCGAATGCTGTATATGAAAGCTTCAGCCATGATTGCTAGTGGTGACCTTCCCAGAGGTGGTTACAATGCGTTTGTGAATGAATGGAGTGAAGAGGAGGCATTGACTTTTGTAGTTGATAGTGAAACTCACTTTGTGTTTCCTCTGTAATGTCAGTCAGAGCTGTTTCCCGACAAGTTGCACGGCGGCAGAGTTTTCTACAATGAAGCAATAATGTCTGCCATGAGAATCCCTCAGGTACAGTGTCATTTGGAGTACAAGTAAGTGGAGTAGATGTGATCAGTAGAGTTCTGAAAAAAGTTTTGTTCTGATACAGATTCTAGGAACAACTCTGAAAAATGCAAAAAATTTCCTAAAGCTCACCTTTTCTATTCGTGGGGAAGAGAGATTCAAATACTGCCTCACATAACGGAACAATTCAGCCTTAAGGGGTCTGGAGCACAAGCCTTGTGAGGAGCGGCTGAGGGAGCTGGGGGTGCTCAGCCTGGAGAGGAGGAGGCTGAGGGGAGACCTTCTCGCTCTCTACAGCTCCCTGAAAGGAAGGGGCAGCCGGGGGGGGTCGGGCTCTTCTCCCAAGGAACAGCCGATAGGACAAGAGGAGACGGCCTCAAGTTGCGCCAGGGGAGGGTTAGATTGGATATTAGGAGAAATTTCTTCCCGAAAAGCGTTATCAAGCCTTGGCCCAGGCTGCCCAGGGCAGTGGTGGAGTTGCCATCCCTGGAGGGGTTTAAAAGATGTGTAGACGTGGTGCTGAGAGACATGGGGTAGTGGTGGTTTTTGTCAGAGTTAGGTTGATGGTTGGACTCTCGATGATCTTAAAGGTCCCTTCCAGCCTGGGCAGTTCTGTGATTCTGAGTGTTTACCAGCTGATGGTGATGGAAAAGCATGAAATCGCTAGGTTATTTCACAGTAAATATTGAATTCTCTCAAAACCAGCTTTGTCGTTCATGCTGGTATTTACATGTGCAGTTCAGTGTTCCCCAAGCTGCAGGGGAAGTCTCTTGAACGTTTAGTCTCTTGCACGTTTCTGAAATGTAATGGTTTTGCCTTTCCGTTCTCCCCTCTACAGCATCTTGGTTTGTTTTGGTTCCTGTGTCCTTCAGGTGGCAGTGGTGTGCGGCTCCTGTGTGGCTGGAGGTGCCTACTTGCCAACCATGGCAGAAGAAGCTGTGATCATAGATAAAATCGGTACACTGTTCCTTGCTGGCCCACCTCTGGTGAAAGCTGCTACAGGAGAAGATGTCTGTCCCGAGGACCTAGGAGGAGCCAGACTTCACTCTAAGTAGGTGAAATAATTCTCAAAAATAGCAGAGAATTCAGCATACCTAGCTTTAAAGAAACTAATTTTATATTAAATTATTGTGACTGAAGCCACTCCCGTGACAGGATACAATGTGATCCTCAAGGACCGAAAAACATGTAGTGAAAAAACCTGGTAGAAACGATACATGAATTATTATAAAGGTTGGTGGTATTCAGTTATATATGTGGGAGTATCATGGGGCTAGATATAACTCTTTGAAATGAAAAAAGTAACGTGGCTTTGTAATTTCAGTTTTACTGCTGTCCACAGGAACTTTCCACTTCCACCGTGTGTATATATATACACACACACACTCTGATAGAAATCTCACATAAGTACAGAGGTCAGGATAAGGGCCGAAAGTGGAACCTGTTATTATGCAGTTTGCTTTCCGTCTCAGTTACGGGTGTTTTGTTAGATCAGCCAAATGGAAGTAAAATTAAGTGATGTTTTGGGGTGAAGCAGAGACTGCACAGATCTGGATTTGGTTGCCCATTCTTCCACATGCTTTCTAACAACTTCAGGCAAGCCAGTTCCTCTGTGCCCCACAGGCACCAGCTCTGTAGCAGAGGGATGGTAATAAGTTACTGTAATCAGTTATTGTCTTATGGAAGTGCTTATTTTGAAATAATTTTTGAAGTTTGTTTTCCCTATATTATGTTGTTTGCAAACATATCAACACGAAAATAAATCCAAAAGTCTTTCTTTAATACAGCTAAACTCAAAAGTCCCAGGGAAGAAATCCTTACTGTGACTTTGGTTTGGGGTTGGATTGCACAAAAATCCCACTGATTTACTGCTTTCAGCTCATTCACACAAGAACAGAATCACACAATATTTTCAAGGAGTTCGGAGAGTCACAGCACGGGTTAAAGTTTTTCCTTTAGTTTGTGTTTTCTATCAGAATTCAGCTTTCATTAATTCAGTACTAATTAATGTTGCTCTCTCTCCTAGAGTCAGTGGCTGTAGTGACCATTTTGCATCTTCAGAAAAGGAAGCCTATGAATGTATTCGGAACGTTATCTCAACGTTAAATTATGATCCGCTGCCAGAGGAGGTCGTAGAGCACGACAGCCCCCTGTTTAGTTCTGATGAGCTCTTGGGACTGGCACCGCGAGATTATAGGTGTACTCTTCCCGTGAAACTGGTAAGGTGACAGATACTGTGTTCCTTTGTCCTTTCACTCTGCTCTATCTCGTAGCTCCAGATTAACAGGCAACAGGCTGCTCCCTCTCGGAGAATCCTGAAGTACCTGAGATATTCTGTATTATTAGCTAATCAGTTGCCAAACTGTCTTGAGTCTGCAACGAAGCAGAATGGCAACAATTCTGCAGAATTATAGAAAGTATTTAAGCTGAAAACCTGCTAGAGATAAGATCATTACAGATTATGCCAGTGGATCCCCATCTGTCTCCAGGCACTGTTTGAGGTGCTGTTACGTCAGTATGTCTTGTACTCTGTTGCCTGCCTCGAGAACATGCATCCCTTTAGTGTCCTGTTTTCCCTTCTCCCTGCCTTTTTTTCCCCCAAATAGTCAAGACTCTATCTTGTAACTTAAATGGCTAATGAAAATACTGACTGAAGAAAACAGCAAAGCTCAAATTAAACTTGTTTGAAGCTGGGACAGGTGCTAGTACGTAAGCAGAGACATGCAAAGCTGCCTACGCTATTTTCATTGCGTTGTTCTAGAAGAGATTAAATCTGCAAGTGAATCCAGTATCTTTTCCAGGGGTAATTCCTACAGCTAAGGTGATTGACTGTGGATAGCAGTGTGGCTTTGAAGGCAGCTATTAAACAGTGTTTGTAAAAAGCCAGAGCAATACGCTGCTGGGTATTTCCTGTGCGCACAAACTGTAACTGCACACGCTGGGATTTTTGTACAACATTTTGATGCACATCAACAGCCATGCTGGGTAACTTGGAAATAATTTTGGAGTTGAACTTTGGCTCAAAATACACCGTTGGTAATCAAACATAAACATAAATCCGATGGTTTGTGCATACTGAGTATTTAGTGGAATGTAAGACATAAAAAGGCCTCTGTGCTCATTTAGGTTGTCTTCTTGCAGGTCTCCTTACTATTTGAACAGAGCACATCTTTTAGCAGAACTATCCTATTTTCACTTAAATTTCTGTAGTAAAGACTATATTTCTTTGCAGATTCTGAGCCGTCTGATGGATGGAAGCAGGTTCCAGGAATTCAAGGCTAATTATGGAACAACTTTAGTAACAGGATTTGGCCACGTGGAAGGGTAAGCCTGTAAGATTTCACTATCAAAATGTATGGTCATATTTGTCTCTATAGCTTTCATATCATCACCAGGTTTTATGGTATTCCAATAGCAATGTTTATGGAGTTCTGAATCCACCAGGAATTGATAATAAAAT
This sequence comes from Rynchops niger, assembly GCA_013400035.1. Taxonomy (NCBI): domain Eukaryota; kingdom Metazoa; phylum Chordata; class Aves; order Charadriiformes; family Laridae; genus Rynchops; species Rynchops niger. Next base: position 103,813 of record VXBH01001546.1, on the reverse strand, counting down.
ACTTCTAGAAAGCCTGATCTCCTGTCTCTGAGCTCCGAATTCATCATGTCTCGGGCCAGTAGCAGCAGAGAACAATTACAAACGAATGGCTTACATGACTTTGAAATTATTTATTTGCTCACAGAAATTACTAGCCAGACAGTTGGAATGCTGAAGTCTCATCAGATTCCTTAAGAAATAAGAAACAGCATCTTCAAAAGCGTTCCTTCCCAACCGGAGTCGAAAGCTATCATCCCTTATCCCACGTGATGGAGACGGGATAATACCCATACGATAAAACCTTGCATAATTCAGATCAGACTGTATTATAAACACATTTGTGAAGCATACAACACTCCAGTCAAATCATATTAGAAAAGAAAGGTAGAAAAAATACTTTTTTGAGCCTTTAGGTTGCAAGTGTAGATTTTTCAGATAGAGTGTTGTGCTGTGTGTTTCAGGAATTAGCGAGAGCCCAGAGTCCTGTCCCCTTGTGTGTTTTCTTGCAGTGTAAACTCTTGTCAGGTCAGCTATAGCTTTACCTGCCCTCTGGGTATTAATCCACGTTAATGCCTCCATGCTTTGCATATCAGGAGTGCTGTAAGACCTGTCTGTGAGGGTCCTTGGATGAAATGAGACATGTAACTGCATCCTTTTACATTCTGAATTTACGGATGTTTATGTTTCCATCCTTTAGAACATTGCAAGCTACAGTTTCATAATTTCTGTGGTTCAAAAGTGAAAATGTTTACATGCCTGTTTTGTAGGCACTTGGTGGGGGTCGTGGCTAACAACGGGGAGCTGTCTCATGATGCTTCTCTCAAGGGCAGCCACTTCGTTCAGCTCTGCAGTCAGCGCAGCATTCCCATCCTCTTCTTCCAAAACACTGCTCCTCATACAGCGCAGCCAACCAGCATCTTCCAGGTAGGGCATTTTTAGTTCAATCTGCTTAATTCAAGTAACGCCTTGTTTTAAGATTACATTTTGAAAATTATTAATGGTTAGAAAAATAATTTTTTTAAATCAAGAAACTTCATAACTACTCTCTTCTTAAGTCTTTCCACTAGCGTTCTCACTTTATTCTAATTTTAAGCGGGCCTCGGTACTTATCTAAAATGTCTAATATCCGGTCCAGCTGGCACGCAAGCTGTAAAACTTGGAATTTATTTGCTAACGCCTGGGAGAGGAAGGGTTGCTCGGTATTGTAGGTTTTTGCCCGGTGGTTATAATTGTTTTGCTGATTTACATAGTAAAATAAGTGCATAGTGGGCTACGGGTAGGTAGTGCTGCTCTCTTACTGTTCTGGAAGAAATGATCATACAGAATTGTGAAGAAATAAATGTTTTAGAAATACAAGTATGGTGGGAGTGGAGGGAATCCAGAAGAAAGATTTAAAGGATCTAAAATCTTTATTTTCATTTCAGGCAGAGGCTCACTCCAACAGATTAAAAGCCCAGGCCTCCATGATGGCTGCTGTTGCTTGCGCGGCTGTTCCCAAAATAACCATTGTAATCGGTGGCTGTTACGGGAACGAAAGTTACGTTATGGTACGGTATGGGTAGCATAAATGGTAGGGTACGGTACAGGTAGCGTAAGCATTAAGGGGTTTGCTAATAGACTTTTTACGCTTTACCAAGATTTCACAGCACTTCATTTTTAAAACAGTCAGCTGTTGTTACAGACATTTAACTCAACTTATTATTTTAAATACTTCTAAGTGCATCACAAGAGGTGATTACAGAAAATTTGGTCTACATCTAAGAACGTAGAGCCAGTTCTAAAAAAAAAAAAAAAACAAAAAAACCCAGGATATCTGCAAGTGTCCCTGCTCGGGGCTAATCCTGCCTTTTTCTCAGCACATGCTGTTTGGTTTTAGTGATCAAGGAGCGCGTCTCCTTCAGTTGTGCTGTTCACGCTGCTGGTAAGCGCAGCAGGGCTGCTCCTTTGCTCAAAATTAAACATATAAGTGCTTGGAGGGAAAACGAAATAATGAAACCTTGAGGGCAGCGAGGACGGTGATGGTGTCTGAACTGATACAGGAGCTGCAGCAGTAATGGTAACGGAGCTCTAGCATTAATGCTTTCCAAATTAAACTGTGTTACATTCTGCCTTCAACCTGACTGTGTCATCCTACGGCCATCTTTTTGCCAGTCATTTCAGTGAGTTTGTAACGTGCGTGGTTTGTTTTTTTGTAGTGCGGGAGATCATTCAGTCCAAACTTCCTGTTCTTGTGGCCTAACGCAAGAGTTGCTCTTGTGGATTCAAGGCATTTCTCCACAGTCCCACAGGCTGGGGACAGTGACTGTACAGGAGATGAATCAGAGCTAAAACAGCTGAAAGAAAAGTAAGGACATTAAACATAAACCCTTGCAGTCACACTAGGGTTTAATTAGTTAAATTACCTAATTTTGTTCATCTTGCAGATCAACACATCCTAAACAAACCTGAATCTACTGAAAGCTATTTTAAATTTCCCTGTAATCCGCTGTCTGCTCTTGGGATCTTCTCAAGGAAACACAAATGTTTGACTTGAAAAACTGAACAACAACAAAACCAACCAAAACCCCAAACCCAACCCTGAAACCATACAACCCAAAATCAAGATACTCTGCTGTATGTTTAACAAGGGCGATCTTCTGAACGTGGAGGATGGTCTATACTGCAGAATGATCAGATCTGTTATGTATTATTTGCTGGGTTTTAATTAATTTTAACAGTAGTACTGCACATTCACTGGAGTTTGAAGTATATGCCTGTTTCATCTATGATTTCGTTTCACTGGCCTGATGTTTTTTATTACATTTTAGTGCTTTTACACGTGTTTAATACTCTGTCTTCTCCAGGCTAGAGGAAGAAAGCAGTGCATTTTACTCCTCTGCCAGACTCTGGGATGATGGTGTAATTCTACCTCAAAATACCAGAAAGGTAGAGTTTTTTTACTTACATGTTCTTTCCAGTACACTTTATCCTTGCATCTCAAAAGGATCTTGCGGCGAACACGCCAGCCTTTGACTCGCTCAAGGTCAGGGGCACGCTGATTCCCAGAGCCGGGTCTCCCCCTTCTCCCTCCCTTTTCTCTGGCATTTAGCTTTGCAGTTCTCATCTTTTCTCTTCCCCATTGGTCTATCCAAAAAGTTTCTGTTGAATGCCGGTGACTTGACTACAGCGTTTCCTCACTGAACCTCTTAATTGACTTTACCATTTGATTCTATGTCCAAATCCGTTCTTTTTCAGTCTTGCATAACGACCCGTATCTTCACTCTTAAGTTCAGGCTCTTCACGTTGTTTCCGTTCTTTTGTCCGAGGATGTTTCTCTCTGCTGTTTTCTCTTGGTGTTTATAATTTGCTGCTTGCATTTGGGATGCCCCCCCACCCCCTTTTTATTTGTTTTACAAGTTGGCAGACAGCCACTCCATTAGAGTCTTTCTGAAAGCCGCCGCCTTTGTTCCTTTATTTTTCCTTTTGTATTGTTTATTAGCAATCCTTAAGATGTTCTTTGCACTTCTGAAGCTTGTTTACTTAACGATGACAAATACAGCCTGCTATCAATTAATCCTTCTAAATAAGGAACACATTTATGGTAGTACACAGAAGTTAAATATTTTCTGTGGAGTTTATGGGAACTTTGATCATAGGAGAGCACCGAGAAGTATTTTCTAGTACCAGAGCCCCGAGACTACCTCTCTCTAGGAACTACATGTGAAATGAAGTATTGTTACTCTCCGGGGATTTTCACCAACACACCAAAATTCCCATTCGCATGTTTAGCTGTTTTTTACAATATTGTTCTGCTACTTTATCCCCGTTCTTGCTCATAGGTGGAATCTACGTTTAGCTGTCTGAACTGACAGCAAGCACTCGCGCAGATCCGTAATGTGCTGGGTTTTTAATAGGCTTTAATTTAAAAGCTAACGTGTGCTCCAGGAGCAGCGGGAGATGCACAGTGAAATTAGGGAAGTGCTTACCGTGACTCTTCATTTCCAACAAGATACACAAAAAAGGCAAAGGAGACCGTTATGTATGCACCATATGATAAAAGTTAACAAAATCGTAATGGAGAATTATGTTGTTTTTAAAGACCAAAACCAGTTCTGGACTTTCAGTCCCTGTTGTCACAAGACAAGATGACGTCTTAGAAAAAGATGGATGCGGAAGAGGAGGATGTTCTGCTCATTTTTTATATGCGATTGGGAATCGTAGGAGAATAGCTGTGCAATAGCAGAAATGGATTGGCACGTAATAGATTGTCATTGGAGTTTTACAGCAAAACAGCTTCCCAGTGTTCCAAAAGTGATTCTCTTGGCACCACAGTGACTTTAAAACCATTTAGTGGTCTCTGTGTGCAACACATACACTTTGGGAGCCCGAGGAGATTTTTTCCTTGTCATTTCCCCTGCCCCGGTGGTGCTTTACACTGGTCTCCACTTCCCCTAACGCTACAGCTGACACCTCTTCATTTAAAATGTTTGTTATTTTGCAAAAAGTAAGAACAAATGCATTACGGAATGAGTGCAGAGCTAGTGAGCTTTACTAGTTTCTCGTTTCAGAGGCCCATTGCTTATATTGTCTTTTGTTTCTAACTAGGTAATTGCACAGTGCTTGGAGATTACAGAACAGCAGAAGTACCAGGCCGCGTCTCCGTGCCAGTATCCCGTCATCAGAATGTGACTGCACCCCTCTTCAAATCATCAGCCTTCTCGAGTTAGCGCCCCGCGCTGGAATCTTTAATGTAAATGGTTTTCTAATTCTTTGATACCGTTAATAAAAATGTTAAACCATTGCAGGCAAACAAGAATTCTGGATTTTTAAATCTATTAGCTATTTTGAACCATAGCCTCTTACTATGGTAGTTGAAAATTTATTTTCTTAAAAGGAAGGATTAAGCTGAGGGCCTAGAGCACTCTTAAGGAAACGAATTCATCCCAAGCCATAATAATTGCTTGATTTTTTTTCATAGTCATGTTTTGGTATGAAATCCAGAAGTCAAGAAACTGCACTTGGGAAAGGTCCGCTCAGATTGCTCCGAGGATAATAAAGGAGTGACCAGGAGGCGATTTAAATCTGTACCACTGCAGTATTACAGTACCTCTTCTCAAGGCACGACACAGCACGGAGGCTGTTCTACACCACATTACTCTCTGTACAGGTACCGAGTTTACACTCGGCTGTTTCATGCGTCTTTAACTCTGCTGCAGCCGCAAAGTTTAATTTTGTAAAAACAAAAAAACCTCCCTGCTCCAAACTTGTGTTGTTTTAACTGTACAGGCGTTCCTAGCACTGTACATCTGGAAATCATGCCAAAGGGTGTATTTGAAAAATACCTGGCTAAGTATTTTGAAGAGTCATCAACAAAACTGAAATATGCAACCTTAATTAAGTAGCCGTACAAATAAAAAGTGATGTTGAAGGAATGCAGGTAGTTTGTGTGATGGTAAACAGAGACCACACCTTTTGGGAGCTGGAAGAAGCCTAAGGCGCCACGTTACAGGCAGCGGTCACGCTCTTTTGAAGAGTCCATGGAACGTCACGGGAATGTTCACCTCCACTTCGGCCCTGGCGACCTCGCTCATGTCCTTGGCGTTGAGGATGAGGAGGTAGGCGGGCTTCGGCCCCGCGCCCGGGCTGATCACGATGCTCAGCACAACCCCTGGCAGGGACAACAACAACCGGCCTGTCCCGGGGGGCACGTGCTGTACCCGGCCCCGGGGCTGAGGGTGACCACTCGCACCCCGCACACCTGTAAATCCCATTATTTTGCGTCATTATCAGTGCTGACATAGACGGAGGTTATTTATTTATTTCTCATATTATTTTAGGTTCTTGCCGCCATCAGCTTCCAGCCTGGGGTGCTGGGGCACATACCGAATTGCTGTTTAAAACTGGAAAACGTTTTTGTTCTGAAAAAGAGCTATGAAAAGCTATTGCAGGGGCTGACAACAAGCATCACTTAACTGGGATAGATGTCAAATTTGTCCATTAAGTTTTTCAACTTTATAAATTACTTTATAATTCTGCTTCTGAGGTTTAATGGGACAAGAGGAACCGGCCTCAAGTTGCACCAGGGGAGGTTTAGGATGGATATTAGGAAAAGTTTTTACACTGAAAAAGGATATTGAGAATTGGCCCAGGCTGCCCAGGGCCGTGGTGGAGTCGCCATCCCTGGAGGGATTTCAAAGCCGGGCAGACGCGGTGCTGAGGGACACGGGGTGGTGGTGGCTTTGGGCAGTGCTGGGGTGATGGTTGGACTCTGTGACCTTAAAGGTCCCTTCCAACCCAAGCCATTCTCTGACTCTATGATACCCATTTCTGGGTCCTGGCAGCCCCGCGTGGAATGGGTGGGACACCCCAGCTCGGGGGTTGGTTGTTCGTTTGCGCACCCTTGGGTCAGTCACTGCGGGAGAACGTGGGAACGACCCCACACCACGGTCCTTGACAGCATCCAGTGCAGCCCTGGGGAAGGCGACAAACGCGAGCGTGGGGCTCAGTGTTAACTCAGCTTTCGGAGAGCTGAGCAGGGGCTGAACTCCCAGGGAGTGAGCGAGCCTTAAACACACTGCTAAAATGCACATGGCCTACTTCAGCGCCGGAAAGCTTTCCTTAAAACCATTTCAGTGGGACCGAAGCCCCCCCACAAGCACTTTCCTGAACCGGGAACAGATAATACGGAATTTGTTTCTGTATAAGCCAGCGAGAGTTTGTCCTTTAATTCAGCAGAGCAAACGCTCCTCCCAGCTTCACATCGTCCTGTTCTGGAGATGGGGACTTCGGGGGATACGCAGGCACCCTCTCAGGCCAAGTGCTGCCACTCACCTTCCAAAGCGGGTACGGGGCTGGGGGTGCGCAGAGGAACACGTACAGCGCTTGGCACGTGTCCTCGAGTGACAAAGCCAAGGAGGACGGGTTAGGAGCAGAAAACACACTTAGTTTAAGAGAGGTTTAAAGTTTACAAAGTTCTGCCACCTTGAAAATTGCGAGGAAATGAGGACAACAGCTCATCTAAACCTAGAGGGTCTTTCTCCTCCTCTGTTCTCGTTCAGTCTTAGTTTTCTTACAGTCTCAAACTTCCCACCAGCGTTGGAACAATCGTGGCTGGGAGCTGCCTGTGGGCTCTGCTGGCGCCCGGCCCAGGCACAGCCTTGCAGGCAGCCCCCAGGGCCAGCGGACACGAGCTTTTCAGATCACCATGCCCTCAACTGAAAAAAAAATAAAAAAAAAAATAAAAAAAAAATCAGTATTACCATCATCTTCCTCCAGGGCATCCGGATGGGAAATGAAGATCGGCTCCGAGGGGTACGAATCCGGCTCCTGCCACACCCAGGTCTCCTTCGTTTTAACATTCAGCTTGCAAAGCTAAAGAGGGGAAAAAAAATCCATCTCAGAAATACTCTTTTCGTGTCCTTAAACTAAAAGCTGATGGGAGAGACGCGCCGCACCCGCCTTTGTTGATAGTTACCCTGTCGGGAACAAAGTGATTCAGCCCCAGCCCGTAGGTATAGGTGTAAGGTTTCCCGCAGTATTTCTTGTAATTGATCTGTGGAAATTCAAAGGCTACAATACAAAACACACAGGGTGAGGATTAGCGGGACGGGGAGTGCAGGGGGTGCTGGCGTTGCCGCTGGCTGTGCTTCGGGGTCGTCGTCTCACCGTGGCGCGGCCCCGAGAAAATAACTTCTGGCTCCAGCCAGATGGTCTCGTCGCTGCGCAGGGTGGCCGTGGCTGTTGTGTAGGGCAGCGTGACCAAGTTCTTGCCCGTGTCGGCCTGGGACAAAGAAAAATACCCAAAAGAATGAATAAAAATACCCAAGAGAGTGTATGAACGCGCTCGGCGATGTCTGCTCCTTCCATTTTCCGGGTTGGCGATAGCGCAGCAGGAGTGCCTGCTGCTAAAGCGTCCTGCGCGTCAGCCTGCCCCGCGCTCGGGGACACCGCCACAGCTTGTGTCCCCTCCTCAAAACAGTCAGAGGTTTGAATCAGGCACCGCCACGTGGGTCGCTCTCCTTGCTTGATTGCCAACACAAGCGGAGGTGCCCATGAGCTTCGCGGCTCGGCTGCCCCACATCCCCTGCTGCCCCACAGTCTCTCATTTGAACAGTAACGTAGGGGAAATAAAACAGAATAACGCTGACCAGATAAACAAAATAAAAAAAGTTTCTCTGAAGACCCATACTTTAAGTTCCCTTCCACCATTTGGATGTTTAATTTGAATTGAACGGGGCCAGGCAGAGCCCCAGCGATGCCGCGCCATCAGGAGTGGGGCAGACAGCGGTGTCTCAGCCCCGCTGGCAGCGTCGGGGACACGGCGCCGCGCCGGTACCTTGTCGATGTTGAGGGGCAGCACGTATCTGCGGGCTTCGGGCTGCGGGGCTTTCTCTGCCTGACGCTTCACTTCATCCCAGTCTGCTCGCAAGTTGGCTAAGTAGAGGTAATTGTAAACAAACTCGAACCTGCACAAAAACGGGGTCACGGACAGAAGCAGAGATGTCATTTGCATGTCAGGGGATTCAAATGCAGACGGTTTTCCTCAAATTCAATGGAGTAAGACGAGTCCCAGCCCAGCTCCCTGGCAGCAGCGATCCGTGCCTGCGCACCACTTCCCCTGCGAGGAAAATGGGCCTCTACGGCCAAGAAGGCCAATGGCATCCTGGGGTCCCTTAAAACGAGTGTGGCCAGCCGGTGGAGGGAGGCCGTCCTCCCCCTCTGCTCTGCCCTGGGGAGGCCACATCTGCAGGGCTGTGTCCAGTTCTGGGCTCCCCGGTTCCAGGACAGGGAACTGCTGGAGAGAGTCCGGCGGAGGCTGCAGAGATGATCAAGGGACTGGGGTATCTCCGTGCCGGGGCAAGGCGGAGAGCCCTGGGGCTGTTCCGCTGGAGAAGAGCAGGCTGAGAGGGATCTCATGGATGCTCAGACAGAGCTAAAGGGCGGGGGGCAAGAGGACGGGGCCAGGCTCTTCTCAGCGGTGCCCGGGGACAGGACAAGGGGCAACGGGCTCAAACGGGAACACGGGAAATTCCATCTCAGCGTGAGGAGGAACCTCCCTGTGAGGGTGGCAGAGCCCTGGCACGGGCTGCCCAGAGAGGTGTGGAGTCTCCATCTCTGGAGACATCCCAACCCCGCCTGGACGCGTTCCTGTGCCACCTGCTCTGGGTGGCCCTGCTCTGGCGGGGGTGGGACCGGGTGATCTCCAGAGGGCCCTTCCGACCCCAGCTATTCTGTCATCCTGGTTTTTGTTCGTTTTCACCCCAAGCACCCTGGGGCAGCAGCCGGGACCCCTCAGCTCAGGACATCCCAGCCACGCAGCCAACGCGGGGCTGGGCATCACCATTTGGTGCCACGTTTTTCTGGGTGAACACGCAAAGCTGCTTTCAAACCTCAATCAGATCCTGCTCGTGGCAGCCCCAGGAGCCGAAATGGCATCAGCACTTGGGTAGTCACTAATGTTTATTAAAGATAAAAATCAAGTTTTTCTTGGAAAATGAGTTTCAAACAGGCTCTCTCCACCTCTGGGTACTTTCCACCCTGTATAGTCTATGTGTCACCACGTGTGAGCATTTCGATGGGTTGGAGGGAGTCGGCGCGAGTGCTGCAGGTGATTCCAACAGGGATGGGACGTGCCAGCGCGGGACTCGTGTGTCTGGTGCTGGGGCTCTTCTGGCCCCCACCAGCTCGGCATCGCATGACTCACCCCTTCCAGGTGCAGAGGTCAACGATCAGAAATCCGTTATCTTCGTAGGTGTTAATGTGATGGAAAAGGTTGAAGGCCGAGGTGCGGTATTTGATGTTGAGGAGCCTGCCTTTCTTTTTCTCTGCCACGTGAAGCCAGACCTGAAAAGCAAGCAGCTGCTTGGTGCAGGCTCAGAGAAACGAAGGAGAAACCAATACAATGGGCTTCCCAGTCCAGCCCAGTTTGGTACGACCTGACGCTTACCCCCATGGTTTCGTTGGACTCAAAGCAGTCCATGTAGTTGGCTCCCCAGAGGCTCCAGGAGGAGAGGAACTTGAGGAGGTTGATTTTCACCGGCGTTTCAACAAACACGATGTAGTTCGAGGTCAGCCCAAAGCTGTTTGGAAACGTACGGGGAGAACACCAAGCTCACTGTAGTTCGTTTGGACAAAACCCATGTAGTAGTTCGTTTTGAGCACTGACTATAGCATACAAATCATCGCTTAAAACGACAGGGATATAAACATCCTGATTTTGGTCAATCACCTAATTTTAGCTGCTGATTACATGCAAGAACAAGTCCTGGGTGCCATTGCTGTAGAGCACCCAACGCCAGCGATGCTGCACACACGGACCCCACCTTTGTGCGCTTGCAGAAATGAAAGGGGACTCTGTGAGCATCCACTGGCTTGTCAAAGCAGCTGCTTTGCCGTGGGGACACGCTGGTGGCAACCGGGAGCAGTGTCTCTCTTGTCACCAGACCTGCACTGTCAGGCTACCGACCCCGGGAAGCCTCACCTGTGAACGTAAGAGGGCTTAAACCTGTCGCTGCAGGGGAACTGCACCACCACCTCCGACCTGCTCATCGGGTCTTCCTTGTCTGGAACGGGAATAGAATCATAGAATCGTGTTTGTTGGAAGGGGCCTCTCAGATCATCAAGTCCAACCATCACCCCAGCACTGCCAAGTCCACCACCTCCCCGTGTCCCTCAGCACCGCGTCTGCCCGGCTTTGAAATCCCTCCAGGGATGGCGACTCCACCGCGGCCCTGGGCAGCCTGGGCCAAGGCCCGACAACCCTTTTGGTGGAGAAATTTCTCCTAATATCCATCCTAACCCTCCCCTGGCGCAACTTGAGGCCGTTTCCCCTTGTCCCATGGCCTGTTCCTTGGGAGAAGAGCCCGACCCCCCCCGGCTGCCCCCTCCTTTCAGGGAGCTGCAGAGAGCGAGAAGCTGGGGGGTTACGGCGGCTCTCGCGGTGCTGACTTGGGCTGTATTTGTAACATTTGCCCAGCAAACACAAAGGCAGTTCACGATTTAGAAGCCACTTTAAAGCGTTTTAAAGGTAACATTTCTGTTCCTTAACAAAGCAAATAAAATCTAAAAGATGATTAAAAAAAAAAAAAAGTAACTTGATGACAGAACTCATTTGAAGGATTAAAAAAATTTATTTATGGGGCCGGATTTTCTCGGTTCGCCCAGAGGTGGGATTAACTGACCTGCCTGAAGCGGAGGAATCCGTATGATGTTATAGGCGAGCGAAAAGTTCTTTCCAAAGCAATTGCCAATGTTGTAAACCGTCCCGTCGTTTTCAATGTGGGGATGAGCCGTCGCCCCGTTGACGGACACGTATTTGCAGAGATCCACCTGGAGGAGAAGATGCAGAAAGTCAGGAGCTTTCTTGGCAGGAGATGGGAGGTCACCGTCGCAGGTCAGTAAGTCCTCTCTCCAGGCATGAAAAGGTATTCTCTAAGCCCAAATCACTGAGAAAAACAGCAAAGGCAACACTTTGCGAGGCTGAGGCGAGCTGACACAGTTGCGAGGAGAGGTTTGGGGTCCTGGGGTCCGAAAGGAGAGGCTCCACAGGCTGGACGTTGGTAACACAGCAAAGAAAAACGTCAAAACGCGTGTTCTGTGTTACATACAGCTCCGCAGCGTAATGCTGCTCAGCTCCAGTGGTGAGGCCACAACTGGAATACTGTGTCCGGTTCCGGGCTCCCCAGTTCAAGAGGGACAGGGAACT